>LPNX010297565.1:133940-171440 GCA_001517045.1 Pseudotsuga menziesii
CAATTAATATAATTTTGTGTTACAGTTCCATATTCAGTCTCCATTGTTGATAATTTGCATGATCAATTGTTAATTGCTGTGAGTGAAATTAATCTATTGCAGGCCTGAATTTCTACAGCTCAGACACAGGAGACCATAGGCCTCATCCCTCCTATTGTGCCATTTAATTTTCTCTGTAGCTACATTAGGCTCTGCTTCTGTTGCCATAGTCACTCTGTAGAGGCATTTCGCTCTCAATAGTATCTCCATCTCTACTTTCCATTCAAATAAGTTAAATGGAGTCAAGATGATCTTCTGAGATTGATCCATAGCTCAAAAATTTTCCCTTCAGTCAGCAGAATGCTCCCAGTAAATGATGTCGAACTTGGAATAACAAATTGGAAGGAGAGAAATCAATCTACAAAGGCTTTGATACCATGTGGAAATTGAACCCAGGTGTTAGAACAATTACACTCACAAAAATTACCAATTACACATGCAAATTACACACAAAGGAGACTGAATATGGAGCAGAACACTAATTTGTATTGAATAAGTGTACAATAGACAACCCTGTGAAGTCATAGGCTGCCACAATAAATAATTACATGAGATATTTGAATGCATTGGGATGCCATTCGAATTGGTCAAAAGCAGGCTTACTAAATCTAAGCAAATCCCCCATAGGTGCATAAAGTAGCTTCCAAATCTGTCTAGGAGCCCACGAATTGGAAAAATCAATTAGGAAAGATAATAGGTGATGGAAGGACAACTCATACATTCTTTTATGAGGAGAAAAGAGTGGAGGATGATGAGGACAAAAAACAAGTTAACTTCACCTAGTCAAACTTTCCCAATTGCCTTAAAACTCAGCAAAAGCGGGCAATAAAGCATAAAAAGTAGACATGCACTAGGAAGGTCAAGAATAAAGCATAATTGATTCCAAGAGGTTTCCCAAGTGCTCTGTGACTCAATTTTATCAAGTTTGACCACTTTGGACATGTGGAGGACAACTTGCATAAGGTGGAATATGGAAACTAGGAAAATAAGACAAAAATGGATTAATTAATGTCTAAGGTAGCTAACTATGGGTTGATTATTCTAACAACCAAAGCATGTTGTATGTTAGTGAATATCTTCCTAATTTAGTGTCAAAGCTCAATTTACATTGCATTTGTGATCCAAACTTCAATAACAATTTTGATGGGGAGTACCTGAAGGGGAAAGGTAGATCGAGGAAGGTGAAAGGTAATTATTAGCTAGTGGATGTTAATTAATATAATAATATTGGGCCATTAAAGGTGCACAAAGAAGAAGCTGGTGCACAAGCAAGGAAGGAAAGTTACATGCACGACGAAGAGGGAAGTAGGTTGCGAAGGAAGAAAAGGAATCGACGCAGAAGGATAGGACATGTGCGCGACGGAGGAAATGTGAGCCTGCAAGTGTGTAGGTGGGTAACGGATAGAAAGTGACAAGTCAAGAAGATCATGGATGCTAAAGACAACGTAAGACAACAAACAATGCATGTATGAAGGAATATTTGTAAGTTAGGCTGATAGTTCCTTGTGTCAGTCTATGACAGCTTGTAACCATTTTTTACGGCTGATTACGACCTGTAACTGATGAAAAATATGTAGTAGATGAAAAATATGTCGGAGTTATAAATAGGAAGAACCCACTCTGTATAAGGGTTGGTCATTGTTGGTCATTTTTGGTCAGCTATTGGTTGCTGGTGTGGTTCACCATTTTTGTTGTTATGATTCAGTTTTGTTAAGGAAGTTAGGGTTAGAGGGAAAGAAGATTCAGAGAAGAGTTTGGTAGTAGTAGAAGGCTGTTGAGCCACGGATCTTGCAGATGTGTGCACAAACCACTAGAAGTAGAAGGAGTGCACAGACAGTAGGTAGAGGAGTCGATCCAGGCTTAATGTGGATCGGTAGGAGTAGATAGAAGAATAAAACAGAGAGCATGAGAGCAAGAAGATTGAGTCAGAAAGACATATCATAAGATCAGTTTGCAGATCACAAAATGCAAGGTGCTATATCCATTTCTCATGCCAGATGAAGAGCACCTTGGTGGTTTTTCCCAGATGGGTTTCCACGTTATTTCCAGTGTTGAATGATTGATTGATGTTGAATGTTTATGTGAATGTCAAGTATTTGTTTACTGTATGTTGATGAGTTACTGTTGAATATATGGCGCCATCTTATTAATTAGTGAATGAATGATTGTTTAAAGCATTGCTAGAATGTTGTGAATAAGTTCATGGTTAATTCCCTAAGTTACAGCATAAGTCACACACTGTCTGTCAGTGCAAGGAATCAGCTGCATCGCACAAGTTGCACCAGTTATTGAGATCAAGGACAGGGCTATGTCATGCACATGTTGTTATACAATTGTGCCTAGCCATGCAGTAATAGAATCCATCATCCTCTTTCCTTTGTTGAGCACCTTGACTGTGTTCCAAGGGAATATAATCCCTTGCCAACTGCAGAAACATGGTTCTGGAAGTTACCCATTAGATATTTTGGGTGAGACTGCGCCTGCCTTGCAGGTGTTGTCGACTGAGATTTCTCTGTCAGGATGATATCTTTTGGTGTCTTGTTGATATTGTGTTGTTTTTCAACCTTGGGTTTAGACAATAAGGATAAATAGGCCAACAAATACTTCTATTTTCGAGACCCTTAATCGTTTGAGTCAAGGGAAATGTTGTGGCATCCGACGAAGAAAGAGATAGAGCACTGGCTAGAGTCTAAGACGCTAGCATCCTCACAAGAAGAGAGCGCAGGATCATGGTTGAGCGCAAACAACTGGGTGAACAAGTATATATACTCTGATATCCATGAGATATTATTTGCATAGTTCTCTATTATACTGCACGAGTGGTTGTCAAGATTGGTGACTAGACAGACACATTTCTAGAGAAGAGAAGCCGTCAAATGGAGTGATCAGTTGGTTCACGAGGTAACCAGGGTAAGTAACACCATATCTAGATCTGTTTATTTTTGGGTTGACAGTATCTTGCAACGATATATTAATGAGTTTGTAGTAGACACTATAACCTCATATAGTGAGGCTAAAAGAATTTTTTCCCAGGACCCTAAAGAAGTTATTTGTTATCTATCAGTATGTGGATCAAGATGCTTGTATATCAGAAGGGTATCTTGCAGTTGAGTAGTTGAGTCACATGCCTGGGAAGGAGTCTATGTCATAGACAACCTATTAAGAAAATGTGAAAGGGTGAGTTGATTCAGATCAGGGAGAAGCTGAACTAGAAGCTGGATTCCTAAGGAGAAGAAGGAGATTCAGATCAGGGAAAGGAAGAAAGACCTAAAGAGGGAAACAAAATCCTATTCTATTTGAGGAGAATGAACACAAAATTTGGTCACAGTAAGACGAAGGGTATTGCGACAAAGAGGATGACAATAGCCCGATATTAGAAGGATCATAGGATTCTGAAGAGTCTATGGAGACACCAAGGTCAGGACGCAACTACATCACACTAGGAGTATCACCGGATGTAAGATATAGATTCTCATCACTAGAAAGGACTACTAATACTTATAGTGCTAGTAGTACGACTAGTGTGAAAGAGGGTTCACTCTGTTTGAATCCTTTACCAAAGATCGCAGATGCCAACTCAAAGGCCGACGTAGATATTCGGTTACCCACATTCAATGGGAATGGAGCATAAGATCCAGAGTAGCATTGGTTCCTCTATGAAGCTGTTTGGATGGCTTGGTTAGTCCATAATGCGGACATAAGAAAGGCACAGATGATTACGACTCTTAGGGGTCGTGCGCTGGATTGGTTTATGAATTTTTGTGCCACACCGACCGGGAAACTATAGAAGACTCTTAATGAGATCTGAGCCGTAATGATCTCGGAGTTCAGAAAACCTAAGTCTGATTCATAGTGTATCATCGAGATCAAGGAGATAAAGAAAGCATTGGCTGAGACTATATGAGACTTGACCAGCGGTTTAAAAATTTGATGGCCAAGATAAGTTTTCAAAAGTGGGATGTACAACATAAAGAGTGGTTTGTTTATACGTTATTACCACACATCTAAGGGTCATTGATCCAACAAAATATTGAGTTGCAGACTGAAGCGTTGGAATTGGCAATGAAGATGGAGGCCTTTCTAATCGGCGATGGTGCCGTACTGGTGCCGTTGGAACCATGCAGATTCAGTCACAGCTGGCTAATATGACGATACAACTTCAGGATGTACAGAAGGGAAAGGAAGCGCAAGAATATGTATGGTGCAAAAAATGCAGAACGAATGAACACACCAGGGATAATTGTCCGACCTTCATGAATTATATTTCGTCTGGTGCACCAAACCCATTAAATGGATAGGGACCACCCTGGTGTCACATATGCCAGTCCAGAAGGTGTCGTGACAAGGAGTGTTTATATTTGAAAAAGGTAGTAAGTACCCCGACAAACCTCTTTTGTAAATTCTATAAGTTAGTAGGGCATGAAGAGAAAGATTGCAGAGCATATCAGCTCTTGAAGCAGAAGACCGTTAACACCTACTTGATGAAAAATGATGGGTATGTTCAGGATGAATTAGCACAAGCATCGTATCAGCCTGCACAGTTACCTCCCAATCAGTATCAAAACTAGTATCAAACTCAGTACATGCCTCAACAACCATATGCGCAACAAAATCACTACCATCCTCATTACCACAAAATCACTACCAGCCTCATTACTAGCAAAATCATTACCCTCCACAACAACCACACCCACAAGGAAGGGGTGCGGGAAACTTCATAGGCTAAGGAGGAGGAAGATTTGGTAGAGGGAGAGTTCAAGTTACATGCTATAACTATGGACAGCTAGGTCACTATGTGAGAGATTTCCTCGAACCTGCAAAGAAATGTTCATACTATAAGGGATAGGACCATAATTTGGAGCAATGTCCTCAGTTTATCACAAAATGGAAAGCAAGGACTATCGTAGGACCTAACCTTGCACAAAAACCAAACCCAAATCCCAACATGATTGTTCAGATGATTATGGATGAACCACGATATCCGAATGTTACCATCATAACATGAGGAGGTGCTGCAACTAGAGCTGATCAACATAAACTGCAAGAAAAAATACAACCGCAAGTGTGATCCGCGACACAGAGGAAAGTACCATTCTATTTCCAGAAACAAATGGAAGTATTCTTGGATGTGGAACCAGATTTTTTGGATCTATTAGTAGCATCGAAGTCAAAAGAATTCAGGGAGATGCCTAAAAAATTTCAACACATATTCCAGAAGAATGTCCCACAAAATTTTAGTGAGCTCAAATCCTTCCTGTCAAGTTTATTAACGCTAATACAAGACAAAGATGCTATTGCAGAGCTACAGGAAATGATAGAAGAGATACCCATAGAGTCACGACCTGAAAAGAAAGTTAACCAAATAAGAAAGAAATTCAAAACTGGGCACGAGTTGAGAATGACTGTGCAGATAGGAGACTACGACATGGATTACATCATCTTAGACCTAGGGTCAGATCTAAATATCTTAACGTGAAAAACTTGGGAAAGTATGGGAAATCCGTATTTGGACTGGTCACCTATCCAGTTGTGACTTGCAAATTAGGAGAAGTTACTACCTATTGGTAGGTTGAGTCAAGTCCTTGTCGACATTGAAGGGTTGCACACATTTGTGGACTTTGAGGTCATTAACATTGTTGATGACACAAATACATATCCCGCATTACTGGGGATAGATTGGGCTATAGACAACCAGACCATTATAAACTTCACTAAAAGGATCCTCTCATTTGAGGATAATGAGATAAGAGGTGTTGCGAATTGATCCATTAGAGGGACAAAGATATGTTGAGCCTATCTACAATGATGGACATGTTGACTATCTCGACCAGATCTACAATGTCACTCCATTACAAGAAGACTACATCAATTCAACAATGGATGGAAACCTGACCTGGAAGAGTGCTAGTTCATTCACATCCGACTTCGGGGAGGCCTTGGAGAATTGGAAAAATAGGCTACATGAACTCTTTATTGGAACATGTGCTAGAGTTACAAGGTCCATGCAATGGGTGGAGAATGAGCTGCGAGAGCTACCCACCTATGAGGGTTTACTTAACCTTATGGCCTTCTTAACAAAGTTTGAAGGACTTGTAACGGAATCACAACGTTTATAGGCATTGGATCATGTGCTAAAATCTATGCCTTCTAGATGGTGGGGTGTGCACAAGCATTATATAACATATTGGCCACAGTGCAGAAGATTGATGGAAATCATATTTGGTGACGAGGTCACCCTCGTAAATCACAAGTATTCTGGGTTGGAAAACCCTATTGAACATCTTAACCATTGTGACACAGTATTTGCAGAATACCCATGACAGGAGTGGGTGCATCATTTCATACATACATTGGAAATGACAGCTAGAACTTGGTATACATATATGGAATTGTAGCAAGGAACCCAGGATTGGGAAGGGCTCGTTAAGAAGTTTGTGTACACAATTGAATTTTCTGATGAGAACCCTATAGTGGATGTTGCACTTCAAACGATAAAGGAGAATATATTCATTGAAATCCTCATTGAAGAGGCCAATTCTCACTAGTGCAGTGTGACCATTCAGCAATGAATGGCTTGCTACAATATGGCCGGAGACCCAGATGATGATCTGACTAACATAAACATACCAAAACCAGAGGGCACACGTGAAGTAGAAGGGAGTGGTATTTAAAGTGACCAGTTCCTAAAGCATTTTAAAATTAAGAAAGTAAAGATTGGGTCGCCAGAGACCCCAAAATTCACCAATATAGGAGATTATTGGGATGAAGAAACAGTTGTGAAGATCACCGATTTACTACATGAATATCATGACCTATTCCCTACCAACTTCTTAGAGATGAAGGGGATAGTGGGAGATCTAAGGGAGATGAAAACACCCATGCGACTAGATGCTAAATTGAGTAAGCAACGACCGTATAGGATGAACCCCAAGTAAATGGAAAGGGTAAAAGCAGAATTGGATCGCATGCTCGACGTAGGAATCATGTAACCTGTTGAGGAGTCATAGTGGATCAGCCCTATAGTGATCCATGATAAGAAAACAATAGGAAAATTAAGGATCTGTGTCAAACTGAGGAAGTTGAACGATGAATGCTTGCACGATCCATTCCCAACACCATTTACAGATGAAGTACTTCAAAGCGTTGTATGGAAAGAGATGTATTCATTTACTGATGGTTTCTCTGGCTACCATCAAGTCAGAATCATGAAGGAAGACTGCCATAAAATGGCCTTCGTCATCGAATGGGGATGCTACCAGTATACAGTAATGCCCTTTGGACTCAAGAACACACTTGCTATTTTTTATAGAATAGTAGTCTCTTCTTTTAAATATTTTATACATAAATTTCTTGAGGTATACTTTGATGATTGGACTATGTTCGGTCTAGTAAGAGACCATATCGAGAGTCTGCGCATGATGCTGGACCATTTTTTCCAGCATCAGATTGCGCTCAATTCTAAGAAATGTATTTTTTGCGCACCGTTTGGTGTGTTGTTGGGTCATGTCATATGTCATGGTAGTATTTTTGTCGACCCAACAAAGATTGCGATTATTATTGACTTACCATCACCTACATCAGTCATGCAACTTAGATCAGTGCTGGGACATACATGATACTATCAGATGTTCATCAGAGGATATGCAACAATCACTGCACCTATGGAGAAACTACTGAGGAAAGATGTAAAGTTTCAATGGACAACAAATTTCTAGGAATGCTTGGATAAATTAAAGAACAAAATGGCCACTGCACCAATACTTGTATTTCTGAACTGGAAGAAGGAGTTCCATGTTCATGTCGACGCGTCATCTGTCATGCTCAGCATAGTCTTGACTAAACCAGGAGAGGGTGCACTAGACCACCCTATTGCTTTTGCTAGTAGGAAACTATCAACAACAGAAAACAACTACACAACGACGGAAAGAGAAGGCCTCACTATGGTCTATGCACTTCAAAAGTTTAGACACTATTTGTTGGGTGGACATTTTCAGATGTACACTGACCATTCAGCACTGAAATACCTAGTCAAAAAGCCAGTGTTGGGGGGGGGGGGGAATCTGTAGACAACTTCTCCTCATTCAGGAATTTGATTTTGAATTTGTTGTCAAACCTAGTCAACCGAATGTCGGGCCAGACCACCTGTCAAGGATAGAAAGTGTTGAAGAGCCAACCGACTTGGAAGATAATTTTCCTGACATGCAACTATTTGTGATCCACATGATGGATGATCAAAGCCATGATTTTAATGCAATAATTAAATTTTTGAGCACAAGATATGCAGCTGAAGGAATGTAAACTAATCAGAAGAAACACTTGGTTGTCAGATCTGTTGATTATACATTGATAGCGGGGCATCTGTATAAGCTGGGTGTGGATGAAGTATTGCGTCGCTGTTTTTTTGAGTATGAACGACCCTGGGTTATGAGTGAAGCACACGTTGGTGTCGCAGGAGGAAACTACGCGGGAAAAATAAAAGTGCGTAAGATATTGCAGGAAGGACTATGGTGGTCAGCCATACACATGGCTACTAAAATATTCTGCAAGTGCGGTGATATCTGTCAAAGAACAGGGAAACCATCGTGCCGCGACGAGATGCCGCTTGCACCGCAGATAACATTCCAAGCATTTGACAAGTGGGAAGTTTATTTTGTAGGACCAATCAGTCCACCAAGGAAGAGAAGTGGTGCATGCTACATTATCATTGTGATAAACTGCTTAACTAGATGAGTTGAAGCTGCGCATGTTAAATATTGTACCGCTGCGACTGCCACAAAGTTTTTGTTTGAAAATGTAGTCACCAGATTTGGTTGTCCAATGATACTACTAAGTGACCAAGGTACACATTTTGTTAACAAAGTGATTGCAAAGCTGATTGCATAATTTTAGATCCATCATAAGAAGACGACTCCATATCATTCTCAAGCAAATGAAACGGTCAAAGCTTTCAACAAGATTCCGGAGAACGCATTGACCAAGGTATGTAATGTGCGCCGAGATGACTGGGATCATAAAGTCTCAGTTGTGCTATGGGAATATCGCACAACTTGTAAATGACTAATAGGTCACACACCATTCAAACTAGTATATGGACAAGAAGCTTCTGTGCCAATGGAATACATTGTACCGAGTCTAAGAATTGTTGCGCTAACAGAGATGACTGACAGAGATGTTGTTAAACAGAGGCCATGAGAGCTCGTACATATGGAAGACGAATACTTTGTCATAGGATTTCATCAGACAATTGAGAAACAGTGACAGAAAGCATGGCATGATCGCCATATTCGGGTTAAACCATTTAAAGTCGTAGGACTTGTGTTGCTGTATGACAACAAATTTTTCAAACATCCAGGTAAGTTGAAGACGCATTAGCTAGGGCCATATGTGATCTCACACATCACTGATGCAAGTGCAGTAAAACTATAGAAACTAGATGGTACGTATGTCATGGATATGGTGAACGAAAGTTGTCAGCAACAAATTTTTCAAACATCCAGGAAAGCTGAAGACGCATTGGCTAGGGCCATATGTGATCTCACACATCACTGATGTGGGTGTATTAAAATTTCAGAAACTAGATGGTACATATGTCATGGGTATGGTGAACGGAAGTCACTAAAACCATAATATGACGGTCATAACCTTCCTCACTAGAATTGCCCTACGTGAAAAAAATTGAAGGCCAAAAGACGTAAACTCTTTTGTCTCACATCTGTGACGAAACCAGTGCAAAGCGCAGGAAAAAGCACCAACCACACAAAAAAGAAAGATGTGCAGGAAAAGGTGGAAAGTACTACAATAAGTGGAAATGAAAGGCTGGCTGACAATAAGGTATGAATATCCAGTGAATATTGAGGTGGCTATGATAGCTAGGCATCATTAATTCGATGAGATACGAGGAGAATGATGGTGTGCTTTTTGGTCCCATCAGTTGTTCTCGACATAACCACCATAACTAATTTGACAAGTACATTGGACTACTCAAGATAAAAACATAATGAGGGGACGCATTGGCCAAAAATCCCATGTGATTGATTAGACATCAACCTCCCATTGTATGACAACTGCAGGATGCGTTGGAGAGTAAAGTGCAAGGATTCTCCATCAAACATTATTTTACGAGCACAGAGCAAGCAAGAGAGAACCAGAGCCGAAGCCTATCATTCCTTTGTTAGTAAGTCGACACCCATGGTTATAGAGATCCCGAGTGATAGTGAGATATCTGATGCAACTATTATATCAGGTTTCCCAATTGAGGAAGAAATACAATCGATCGAGATACAACAACCATAGTAGCAACTAGAACTTGACCCGATGGTGAAAACCAAAAAGAAACCTTCTCTTGCCATTGGTGCTACCAAGATTCCAACCCCTAGTTCACACCCTATGTCGAACCCAGTTCAGAGATGGTCATCTAGAGCTATAGGTGCGCAACCAATTACAGAGATGAGAAAGGCTGGACAGAGCGCACTTGGAGAGTTTTCACAACCTAAGATGGCAATGAAACGGAAGGCTAAAGCCATTTCAGACAATACCGGCAAAGCACCGTTGGAGGATGATGCAATGGAGGAAGAAGCCATGGAGGAGGCCTCCCCACCACACAAAGGCCAGGTTGATGGAGACAAAGATGAAAACTTCTCACATTATGTTTTCCCAAGGAGAGCTGATGTAGAGGAAGTGGTGCTCCTAAAGAAATCCACCATAGTCTTCTTAGCACCACAGATCCCTGAAAATTTCCCTCTGCTAATGGACATAATGCCAAAGTTCGCCAATTTAAGCTTTGAGGACTTCGACACTCGACTGCAGGAAGGTTTGAAAAGAGAGAACTGTATGGCCATGACTCAAGCCAACCCAACTGGGCATTAGGTGCTAAGCCCAGTGAAATGGCTTGAGGGTGTTGGCCAGGTAGGGTTGATGAACCTGCTATTCATCCTGCATTTCAGCCATAACCTCTAGACCAATACGTAAGTAAAATAGATCCTGGTCTGCTTCCGTAGAGGGTGTATTTGGCTCAATTAGCCGTTTTTTGTTGATGTTGACCTCATCTCGGTGATCATAGAGGCTTCCAAAGGAAGGCAATGACTCCGTGCCATACTTATGGAAGAACAAGGATAACACCAAGATAAATCTAGAGTATAACCTTCATTGCACCAAAAGGGGGTACTTGATTGGGGCCTATTGATAATTCCAATGTGCGGTTCACCACAAGGATCCTCTCTCGTAAGCTGCTATCCAAGGTGAGGCTGACCCAATGTACCGCAGGAATAGTAGAGCTTGTGGAGAGGTGCACACAAGGTATGGTTTTCAAATGGTTGTAGTTCTTGCTTAATGAACTGATTGATGACACAGAGAAGGCCCAGGAGGACCCTAACCATAAATTTCACTACTCATGGCTACTCATCTTGGTCTTGTTTACCTTGTGGGCCAATATTCCTGATTATGTACAAGTGGATGTCCCACTACCTTTCGTTGGTGCAAAGTACCATAACTTGTGGGAAAACAAGAAAGACAAGATCTGCCAAAAGGACAATAACATCGAGTTCTTCCTGCATGCCGAGGCACTGCGCGATGTGATAAGGCCATCTCATCGAGTCTGGGCTGCAACAGTGCGCAGGTACGTGGACTTCATCAATTTCTAGGCCATTGTGCATAACATGGTTTTGGATACGAAGAAGGACCAAACGAAACAAGCACACATAGCATGGTTCATGATCACTAACACAGATGTGGATGTAATCATCCAGGAATGGCCATATGAATGACGGGGTCCACTGGAAGAGCCACTTCTTGAAGGACAAAATGAAGAGGACTTGCCAATGGACTAAGGAAATGGCCATGGAAACGGAGGAGGCGACGAGTAGGATAATCGGTCGCAAGAAGAGGAAGAAAAATATGATAATGAGGATAGCTGTAGCTCCGATCATAGTGATTTAGAGTGCACACCTAGTTAGGAGAACATCCTGACCCAACAACAAATACAAAAACAAGGACAGGAGCCTCCGCATAAGAAAAGGAAAGCTAGCAAGATAGATACCACAGATACCTTGAATGAAGAGGATATCCGCATGCTAGCCAAAGATGTATCTTTGGTTTCCAAGGATAGCCTCGCCACTCTAAAGACCCAGCAGATAAGCATAGCTGATCAAGTTGGGAACCACCTTAATAAGATGGTAGACGTAATTAATGAGGTCAAAGACACTGTTGAGGCTGAAGCATATGGCATGGATCCCATCGTCCCATTAGTCATGTCAGAGCTAGTGTCGTCGATCAAAGTGCACATCTAGGGGCACACCCTGGAGACAGGGACGAAGACAAGTGCATTTGATGATGTCATGAAGGAATTTACCACATTGTAGATAGACTTATCCAAGCTACCCTTGAGTGAAGTCTATGGCCTACAGCAAGCATCCGTGTCAGAAATATGGTTGAGGGAAAATGTTGTTGCCTATCAGAAAAAAAAACAACAAAGGAAGGTGAAGGCACACAAGGCCCTCCTCAAGAAAAAAGAGTAGGAACTTGCGCATTGCCCTCCTTGCTGAGAAGGAACAAGAAATTGCAGTGGACGAGCAAAGACGCATCGCATTACTTGAAACTATCAAAAGCACAATAGTAGAGTTCCCACCTAAAGCAGGCCACGAAGATGAGGATTTAGTAGCTAAGGTTTCTCGGGTGGCACAAATTGCAGCAGAATTGAAGAAGCACATTGAAGAGCTTCAAGCAAGGCAGGTGCCGAGCACACCCCCTGAGGTGCTTGAGGAGCGAAGAAGAGCAATGTCTGAGGCTGTTGGGAAGATAATTGAAGGAGAAGCATTCCTGCTAAGGTAGTAGAATCCATTTCCATGATATTGGAAGTGATTGTAGAAGACACGACTACTGAGAACATAATATAAAACATGCACAAAGCTAATGAGAAAATCGTTGTAGGAAATGCAGAGATGAAGCGACTATTGTTTTAAGAGAAAGTGACCAATATGATTGAGATCAAATGACTGTAGTAGGAAGTCCAGGATTTTTGTGACTAAGAGCGGACTAGGGAAGTAGAAGTTGAGGTGCACCAATCGGAAGCAGCACGAATCACATGTCTGATTCATCCATTACAACAAAAACTTGGAGCCATTACGCAGTCAGTCAAGGGAGGTCCGTCGAAACATTTTAGTTTTGACCGAGTGGAGCAGTTGGCTGCATAGGAAAGAAGTAACAAAGGAAGTTTCTAATATGCAAAAGATGGTGAAGGAATTTCAGGACAAGCTTGGTCCTGTGGCAAAGCTGGCGCGATAGACATAAGTTTTTGGGGAAGAAACATGAAGTTTTGCAGTAGGAAATTTGGAGGAAACTTCCCTTTTTTTTAGTGGCTTGGGATGAGCCACATGTGAGTGTTGGGGTCCTATTGGGTCAAGAAAGGTGCACATAGAATAATCCATTGTGTAAGAAAGGAAGGAAAGTTGCATGCGCGATGAAGAGGAAAGTAGGTTGGGAAGGAAGCAAAGGAATCGACGCAGAAGGATAGGACATGTGCGCAATGGAAGAAAGGTGAGCTTGCAAGCATGCAGGTGGGTAAAGGCTAGAAAGTGACATGGTAGGAATATCGTTGCTACTAAATACGACATAAGCTAGCGGAAAATGCACGTATGAAGGAATATTTGTAAGTCGGGACGACAGTGCCTTGTGTCAGCCTATGATAGCTTGTAACCATTTTTTATGGCTGATTACGACCTGTAACTGATGAATAGTATGTAGTGGACCCTATGTGGTCCTGTATGAGTTATAAATAGGAAGAACCCACTCTGTATAAGGGTTGGTAATTGCTGGTCATTGTTGGTCGTTGGATTTTGGTTAGCTGTTGGTCGCTAGTGTGGTTCACCATTTTTGTTATTATGATTCAGTTTTGTTAAGGAAGTTAGGGTTATAGGGAAATAAGACTCAGAGAAGAGTCTGGTAGCAGTAGAAGGCTGTTGAGACATGGATCTTGTAGTTGTGTGCACATAACGCTAGAAGTAGAAGGAATCTGTAGTTGAGTGCACAGACAGTAGGTAGAAGAGTCGATCCAGGCTATGTGCGGATCTGTAGGAGTTGATAGAAGAATAAAACAGAGAGCATGAGAGAAAGAAGATTGAGTCAGAAAGAAATATCATAAGATGAGTCTGCAGGTCATAGACTACAAGGTGCTATATCCATTTCTCATGCTAGATTAAGAGCACCTTGGTGGTTTTTCCCGAATGGGTTTCCACGTTATTTCTGGTGTTGAATTATTGATTGATGTTGAATTTTTATGTGAATGTCAAGTATTTTCTTACTTTATGTTGATGAGGTACTGTTGAATGTATGGAACCATATTATTAATTAGTGAATGAATGATTGGTTAAATCATTGCTGGAATGATGTGAATAATTTCATGGTTAATTCCATAAGTTAAAGCATAAGTCGTACACTGTCTATCGGTGAAAGGAATCAACTGTGTCACACAAGTTGCGCCAGTTGTTGAGATTAAGGACAAGGTCATGTTGCATGTGCACTATCATACAATTGTTCCCAATAATGCAGTAATAGACTCCATCATCCTATTTCCTTTATCGAGTTCCTTGGCTGCGTTCCAAGGGACTATAATCCCTCACCAACTACGAAAACATGGTTTTGGAAGTTACCCATTAGATATCACAGGTGAGACTGCTCCTGCCTCAGAGGTGTTACCGAATGATCTTGCTCTATGAGGCCGATGTCTTGTGGTGTCTTGTTGGTATTCTGTTGTTGTTGGGCCACTTTGGACATGTGGAGGACAACTTGCATAAGGTGGAATATGGAAACTAGGCACATAAGAAAAAATGGATTAATTAATGTCTAAGGTAGCTAACTATGGGTTGATTATTCTAACAACCAAAGCATGTTGTATGTTAGTGAATATCTTCCTAATTTAGTGTCAAAGCTCAATTTACATTGCATTTGTGATCCAAACTTCAATAACAATTTTGAAGGGGAGTACTTGAAGGGGAAAGGTAGATCGAGGAAGGTGAAAGGTAATTATTAGCTAGTGGATGTTAATTAATATAATACTATTGGGCCATTAAAGGTGCACAAAGAAGAAGCTGGTGCACAAGCAAGGAAGGAAAGTTACATGCGCGACGAAGAGGGAAGTAAGTTGCGAAGGAAGCAAAGGAATCGAGGCAGAAGGATAGGACATGTGCGCGACGGAGGAAATGCGAGCTTGCAAGAATGTAGGTGGGTAACGACTAGAAAGTGACAAGTCAGGAAGATCATGGCTACTAAAGACAACGTAAGCCAGCAAACAACGCATGTATGAAGGAATATTTGTAAGTTAGGCTGATAGTGCCTTGTGTCAGTCTATGACAGCTTGTAATTGTTTTTTACGGCTGATTACGACCTGTAACTGATGAAAAATATGTAGTCGACCCTATGTGGTCGTATAGGAGTTATAAATAGGAAGAACCCACTTTGTATAAGGGTTGGTAATTTTTGGTAATTTTTGGTCAGCTGTTGGTCACTGGTGTGGTTCACAATTTTTGTTGTTATGATTTAGTTTTGTTAAGGAAGTTAGGGTTAGAGGGAAAGAAGACTCAGAGAAGATTTTGGTAGTAGTAGAAGGCTGTTGAGCCACGGATCTTGTAGATGTGTGCACAAACCACTAGAAGTAGAAGGAATCTGTAGCTAAGTGCACAGACAGTAGGTAGAAGAGTCGATCCAGGCTGTATGTGGATCGGTAGGAGTAGATAGAAGAATAAAATAGAGAGCATGCGAGCAAGAAGATTGATTCAGAAAGACATATCATAAGATCAGTTTGCAGGTCACAAAATGCAAGGTGCTATATCCATTTCTCATGCCAGATGAAGAGCACCTTGGTGGTTTTTCCCAGATGGGTTTCCACATTATTTCTAGTGTTGAATGATTGATTGATGTTGAATGTTTATGTGAATGTCAAGTATTTGTTTACCGTATGTTGATGAGTTACTGTTGAATCTATGGCGCCATCTTATTAATTAGTGAATGAATGATTGTTTAAAGCATTGCTAGAATGATGTGAATAAGTTCATGGTTAATTCCCTAAGTTACAACATAAGTCACACACTGTCTGTCAGTGCAAGGAATCAGCTACATTGCATAAGTTGCACTCGTTATTGAGATTAATGATAGGGCTATGTCGTGCACACGATGTTATACAATTGTGCCTAGCCACGCAGTAATAGACTCCATCATCCTGTTTCCTTTGTTGAGCACCTTGACTGTGTTCCAAGGGAATATAATCCCTCGCCAACTGCAAAAACATGGTTCTGGCAGTTACCCATTAGATATTTTGGGTGAGACTATGCCTACCTCGCAGGTGTTGTCGACTAAGATTTCTCTGTCATGATGATATCTTTTGGTGTCTTGTTGATATTGTGTTGTTGTTCAACCTCAGGTCGAGACAAGAAGGAGAAATAGGCCAACAAATCGTTCTATTTTTGAGACCCTTAATCGTTTGAGTCAAGGGAAATGTTGTCGCATATGACTAAGAAAGAGATAGAGCACTGGCTAGAGTCTAAGACGCTAGCATCTGCACAAGAAGAGAGTGCAGGATCATGGTTGAGCGCAAACAACTGGGTGAACAAGTATATATAATCTGATATCCATGAGATATTCTTTGCACAGTTCCCCATTATACTGCACGAGTGGTTGTCAAGATTGGCGACTAGACAAACACATTTCCAGAGAAGAGAAGCCATCAAATGGAGTGATCAGTTGGTTCATGAGGTAACCAAGGTAAGTAACACCATATCTAGATCTGTCTATTTTTGGGTTGACAGTATCTTGCAACGATATATTAATGAGTTTGTAGTAGACACTATAAACTCATATAGCGAGGCTAAAAGAATTTTTTTCCAAGGACCCCAAAGAAGTTATTTGTTATCTATCAGTATGTGGATCAAGATGCTTGTATATCAGAAGGGTATCTTGTAGTTGAGTAGTTGAGTCGCATGCTTGGGAAAGAGTCTATGTCATAGACAACCTATTAAGAAAATGTGAAAGGGTGAGTTGAGATGTTCCATGGAAATACAGAACCTAAACTACAAGCTGGATTCCTAAGGAGCAGAAGGAGATTCAGATCAGGGAAAAGAAGAAAGACTGAAAGAGGGAGACAAAATCCTATTCTATTCAAGGAGAGTGAACATGAAATTTGGTCACAATAAGACGAAGGGTATTGCGACAAAGAGGAGGACTATAGCCCGATATCGGAAGGAGCATAGGATTCTGAAGAGTCTATGGAGACACCAAGGTCAGGACGCAACTACATCATACTAGGAGTATCACCGGATGTAAGATATAGGTTCTCATCACCGGAAATGACTACTAATACTGATAGTGCTAGTACTATGACTAGTGTGAAAGAGGGTTCACTTTGTTTGAATCCTTTACCAAAGATCCCAGATGCCAACTCAAAGGCCGACGTAGATATTTTGTTACCCACATTCAATGGGAATGGAGCATAAGATCCAGAGTAGCATTGGTTCCTCTATGAAGCTGTTTGGATGGCTTGGTTAGTCCATAATGCGGAGATAAAAAAGGCACAGATGATTACGACTCTTAGGGGTCGTGCGCTGGATTGGTTTATGAATTTCTATGCCATGCCGACTGGGACACTATAGAAGACTCTTAATGAGATCCGAGCCGTAATTATCTCGGAGTTTAGAAAACCTAAGTCTGAGTCACAGTGTATCATCGAGATCAAGGAGATAAAGAAAGCATTGGCCGAGACTATATGAGACTTGACCAGTGGTTTAAAAATTTGATGGCCAAGGTAAGTTTTCAAATGTGGGATGTACAACATAAAGAGTGGTTTATTTCTGCGTTATTACCACACATCCGAGGGTCGTTGATGAAACAAAATATTGAGTTGCAGACTGAAGCATTGGAATTGGAAATGAAGATGGAGGCCTTTCCAATTAGCGATGGTGCCGTTGGAACCATGCAGATTCAGTCACAGCTGGCTAATATGACGATACAACTTCAGGATGTATGGAAGGGAAAGGAAGCGCAAGAATATGTATGGTGCAAAAAATGTAGAACGAATGAACACACCAGGGATAATTGTCCGACCTTCATGAATTATATTTATTCTGGTGCACCAAACCCATTAAATGGCCAGGGACTACCCTGGTGTCACATATGCCAGTCCAGAGGGTATCACGACAAGGAGTGTTTGTATTTGAAAAAAGGTAGTAAGTACCCCGACAAACCTCTTTTGTAAATTCTATAAGTTAGTAGGGCATGAAGAGAAAGATTGCAAAGCATATCAGCTCTTGAAGTAGAAGACCGTTAACACCTACTTGATGAAAAATGATGGGTATGTTCAGGCTGAATTGGCACAAGCATCGTATCAGCCTGCACAGTTACCTCCCAATTAGTATCAAAACTAGTATCAAACTCAGTACATGCCTCAGCAATCATATGCGCAACAAAATCACTACCAGCCTCATTACCAGCAGAATCATTACCCTCCACAACAACCACACCCGCAAGGAAGGGGTACGGGAAACTTCAGAGGCTGAGGAGGAGGAAGATTTGGTAGAGGGAGAGTTCAAGTTACATGCTATAACTATGGACAGCTAGGTCACTATGCAAGAGATTTCCTTGAACCTGCAAAGACATGTTCATACTGTAAGGGATAGGACCATAATGTGGAGCAATGTCCTCAGTTTATCACGAAATGGCAAGCAAGGACTATCGTAGGACCTAACCCTGCACAGAACCCAAACCCAAATCCCAACATGATTGTTTAGATGATTATGAATGTACCACGATATCCGAATGTTGCCATCATAACATGAGGAGGTGCTGCAACTGGAGCTGATCAACATAAATTGCAAGAACAACTACAGCCGTAAGTGCGATCTGTGACATAGAGGAAAGTGCCATTCGCTTTCCAGAAAAAAATGGAAGTATTCTTGGATGTGGAACCAGATTTTTTGGATCTGTTAGCAGCATCGACGTCAAAAGAAGTCAGGGAGATGCCTGAACAATTTCAGCAGATATTCCAAAAGAATGTCCCAAAAAAGGTTAGTAAGCTCAAATCCTTCCTGTCAAGTTTCTTAACGCTAATACAAGACAAAGATTCTATTGCAGAGGTACATGAAATGATAGAAGAGATACCCATAGAGCCGTGACCTGAAAAGAAAGTTAACCAAATAAGCAAGAAATTCAAAACTGGGCGCGATTTGAGAATGACTGTGCAAATAGGAGACTACGACATGGATTACATCATCTTAGACCTAGGTTCAGATGTCAATATCTTAACATGAAAAACTTGGGAAATTATGGGAAATCTGTATTTGGATTGGTCACCTATCTAGTTGCGACTTGCAAATTAGGTGAAGTTACTATCTATTGGTAGGTTGAGTCAAGTCCTTGTCGACATTGAAGGGTTGCACACATTTGTGGACTTTGAGGTCATTAACATTGTTGATGACACAAATACATATCACGCATTGCTGGGGATAGATTGGGCTATAGAAAACTAGACCATTATAAACTTCATGAAAAGGATCCTCTCATTTGAGGATAATGAGATAAGAGGTGTTGCCAATTTTTCCATTAGAGGGATAGAGATATGTTGAGCCTATCTACAATGATGGACAGGTTGACTATCTCGACCATATCTACAATGTCACTGCATTACAAGAAGATTACATCAATCCAACAACGGATGGAAACCTGACCTGGAAGAGTGCTAGTTCATTCACATCCGACTCGGGGGAGGCCTTGGAGAATTGGCAAAATAGGCTACATGAAGTCTTTATGAGAACATGTGCCATAGTTACAAGGTCCATGCAATGGGTGGAGAATGATCTGCGAGAGCTACCCACCTATGAGGGTTTACTTAACCTTACAACCTTCTTAACAAAGTTTGAAGGACTTGTAACGGAATCACAACGTTTATCGGCACTGGATCATGCGCTAAAATCTATGCCCTCTAGATGGTGGGGTGTGCACAAGCATTATATAACATATTGGCCACAGTGCAGAATATTGATTGAAGTCATATTTGGTGAAGAGGTCACCCTCGTAAATCACAAGTATTCTGGGTTGGAAAACCCTATTGAACATCTTAACCATTGTCACATGGTATTTGCAGAATACCCATGACAGGAGTGGGTGCATCATTTCATACATACATTGGAAATGACAGCTAGAACTTGGTATACATCTATGGAATTGTAGCAAGGAACCCAGGATTGGGAAGGGCTTGTTAAGCAATTCGTGCACACAATCGATTTTTCTGATGAGAACCCTACAGTGGATGCCGCACTTCAAATGATAAAGGAGAATATATTCATTGAAATCCCCGTTGAAGAGGCCAATTCTCACCAGTGCAGTGTGACCATTCAGCAATGGATGGCTTTCTACAATATGGCCGGAGACCCAGATGATGATCTGACTAACATAAACATACCAAAACCAGAGGGAACACGTGAAGTAGAAGGGAGTGGTATTTAAAGTGACCAGTTCCTAAAGCCTTTAAAAATTAAGAAAGTAAACATTGGGTCGCCAGAGACCCCAAAATTCGCCAATATAGGAGATTATTGGGATGAAGAAACAGTTGTGAAGATCATGGATTTACTACATGAATATCATGACCTATTCCCTACCAACTTCTTAGAGATGAAGGGGATAGTGGGAGATCTAGGGGAGATGAAAACACCCCTGCGATCAGATTCTAAATTGAGTAAGCAATGAACGTATAGGATGAACCCCAAGTAAATGGAAAGGGTAAAAGCAGAATTGGATCGCATGCTTGAAGTAGGAATCATGTAACATGTTGATGAGTCATAGTGGATCAGCCCTATAGTGATCCATGATAAGAAAACAATAGGAAAATTAAGGATCTCTGTCAACCTGAGGAAGTTGAATGATGAATGCTTGCACGATCCATTCCCAACACCATTTACAGAAGAAGTACTTCAAAGCATTGTATGGAAAGAGATGTATTCATTTACTGATGGTTTCTCTGGCTACCATCAAGTCAGAATCATGAAGGAAGATTTCCATAAAATGGCCTTCGTCACCGAATGGGGATGCTACTAGTATACAGTAGTGCCCTTTGGACTCAAGAATGCACTTGCTATTTTTTATAGAATAGTAGTCTCTGCTTTTAAAGATTTTATACATAAATTTCTTGAGGTATACTTTGATGATTGGACTATGTTTGGTCTAGTAAGAGACCATATTGAGAGTCTGCGCATGATGTTGGACCATTGTTGCCAGCATCAGATTGCAGTCAATTCTAAGAAATGTATTTTTTGTGCACCGTTTGGTGTGTTGTTGGGTCATGTCATATGTCATGGTAGTATTTTGGTCAACCCAACAAAGATTGTGATTATTATTGACTAACCATCACCTACATCAGTCATGCAACTTAGATCAGTGCTAGGACATACATGATACTATCGGATGTTCATCAGAGGATATGCAACAATCAATGCACCTATGGAGAAACAACTGAGGAAAGATGTAAAGTTTCAATGGACAACAAATTTCTAGGAATGCTTGGATAAATTAAAGAACAAAATGGCCACTGCACCAATACTTGTATTTCTGAACTGGAAGAAGGAGTTCCATGTTCATGTCGATGTGTCGTCTGTCATGCTCAGCATAGTATTGACACAACCAGGAGAGGGTGCATTAGACCACCCTATTGCTTTTGCTAGAAAGAAACTATCAACAACAGAAAACAACTACACAACAAAGGAGAGAGAAGGCCTCACTATGGTCTATGCACTTCAAAAGTTTAGACACTATTTGTTGGGTGGACATTTTCAGATGTACACTGATCATTCAACACTAAAATACCTAGTCAACAAGCCAGTGTTGCGGGGGGGGGGGAAGATCTGCAGACAGCTTCTCCTCTTTCAGGAATTTGATTTTGAGGTTGTTGTCAAACCTAGTCAACTGAATGTCTAGCCAGACCACCTGTCAAGGATAGAAAGTGTTGAAGAGCCAACCGGCTTGGAAGATAATTTTCCTGACACACAACTATTTGTGATCCACATGATGGATGATCAGAGCCATGATTTTAACACAATAATTCAATTTTTGAGCACAAGATATGCAGCTGAAGGAATGTAAACTAATCAGAAGAAACACCTGGTCGTCAGATCTGCTGATTATACATTGATAGTGGGACATCTGTATAAGCTGGGTGTGGATGAAGTACTGCGTCGCTGTGTTTTTGAGTATGAAAAAACCTGGGTTATGAGTGAAGCACACATTGGTGTCGCAGGAGGAAACTATGCGAGAAAAATAAAAGTGCGTAAGATATTGTAGGAAGGACTATGGTGGCCATCCATACACATGGCTACTAAAATATTTTCCAAGTGCTGTGATATCTGTCAAAGAACAGGGAAACCATCGTGCCGTGACGAGATGCTGCTTGCGCCACAGATAACCTTCCAAGCATTTGACAAGTGGGAAGTTTATTTTGTAAGACCAATCAGTCCACCAAGGAAGATAAGTGGTGCATGCTACATTATCATTGCGACAGACTGCTTAACTAGATGAGTTGAAGCTGCGCATGTTAAATATTGTACCGCTACGACTGCCACAAAGTTTTTGTTTGAAAACGTAGTCACCAGATTTGGTTGTCCAAAGATACTACTAAGTGACCAAGGTACACATTTTGTTAACAAAGTGATTGCTGAGCTGACTGCATAATTTCAAATACAGCATAAGAAGACGACTCCATATCATCCTCAAGCAAATGAAACGGTCGAAGCTTTCAACAAGATTCTAGAGAATGCATTGACCAAGGTATGTAATGTGCCCCGAGATGACTGGGATCAGAAATTCTCAGTTGTGCTATGGGCATATCGTACAACTTGTAAGTGACTAATAGGTCACACACCATTCAGACTAGTATATGGACAAGAAGCTGTTGTGCCAATGGAGTACATTGTATCGAGTCTAAGAATTGTTGCGCTAACAGAGATGATCGACGGAGATGTTGTTGAACAGAGGATATCACAGCTCATACATATAGAAGAAGAATGCTTTGTCATAGTATTTCATCAGACAGTTGATAAACAGTGACAGAAAGCATGGCATGATTGCCATATTTGGGTTAATCCATTTAAAGTCGTAGGACTTGTGTTGCTGTATGACAACAAATTTTTCAAACATCCAGGTAAGTTGAAGACGCATTAGCTAGGGCCATATGTGATCTCACACATCACTGATGTGGGGGCAGTAAAAATATAGAAACTAGATGGTACGTATGTCGTGGGTATGGTGAATGAAAGTTGCCAGCTACAAATTTTTCAAACATCCAGGAAAGCTGAAGATGCATTGGCTAGGGCCATATGTGATCTCACACATCACTGACGTGGGTGTAGTAAAATTTCAGAAAATAGATGGTATGTATGTCGTGGGTATGGTGAACGAAAGTCACTGAAACCATAATATGATGGTCATAACCTTCCTCACTAGAATTTCCCTGCGTGATAAAAAAATGAAGGCCAAAAGATGTAAATTATTTTGTCGCACATCTGTGAGGAAACCAGTGCAAAGCGCAGGAAAAAGCACCAACCGCACAAAAAAGAAAGATGTGTAGGAAAAGGTGGAAAGTACTACAACAAGCGGAAATGAAAGGCTGGCCGACATTAAGGTATGAATACCCAACGAATATTGAGGTGGCTATGATAGCTAGGCATCATTAATTCGATGAGATACAAGGAGAATGATGGTCTACTTTTTGGTCCCATCAGTTGTTCTTGACATAACCACCATAACTAATCTGACAAGTACATTGAACTACTCAAGATAAAAACATAATGAGGGGACGCATTGGCCAAAAATCCCATGTGATTGATTAGACATCAACCTCCCATTGTATGATGACTGCCGGACACGTTGGAGAGTAAAGTGCAAGGATTCTCCATCAAGAATTATTTTACGAGCATATAGCAAGCAAGAGAGAACCAGAGCCGAAGCCTATCATTTTTTTGTTAGTAAGTCGACACCCATGGTTATAGAGATCTCGAGTGATAGTGAGCTATCTAATGCAACTGTTATATCAGGTTTCCCAACTGAGGAAGAAATACAGTTGATCAAGATACAACAACCAGAGTAGCAACTAGAATTTGACCCGATGGTGAAAACCAAAAAGAAACTTTCTCTTTCCATTGGCCCTACCAAGATTCCAACCCCTGGTTCACACCCTGTGTCGAACCCAGTTCAGAGATGGTCATCTACAGCTATAGGTGCACAACCAATTACAGAGACGAGAAAGGTTGGACAGAGCGCACTTGGAGAGTTTTCATAGCCTAAGATGGCAATGAAATGGAAGGCTAAGGCCATTTCAGACAATACCGGCAAAGCACCGCTGGAGGATGATGTGATGGAGGAAGAAGCCATGGAGGAGGCCTCCCCACCACACAGAGGCTAGGGTGATGGAGACAAAGATGAAAACTTTTCATATTATGTCTTCCCGAGGAGAGCTGATGTAGAGGAAGTGGTTCTCCTAAAGAAACCTGCCATAGTCTTCTTAGCACCACAGATCCCTGAAAATGTCCCTCTGCTAATGGACATAATGCCAAAGTTCACCAATGTAAGCTTCGAGGACTTCGAAACTCGACTGCAGGAAGGTTTGAAAAGAGCGGACTGTATGGCCATGACTCAAGCCAACCCAACTGGGCATTAGGTGCTAAGCCCGGTGCAATGGGATGAGGGTGTTGGCCAGGTAGGGTTGACGAACTTGCTATTCATGCTACATTTCGGCCATAACCTCCAGACCAATACGTATGTAAAATAGATCCTGGTCTGCTTCCATAGAGGGTGTATCTGGCTCAATTAGCCATTTTTTGTTGATGTTGACCTCATCTCGGTGATCACAGGGGCTTCCAAAGGAAGGAAATGACCCTGTGCCATACCTATGGAAGAACAAGGATAACACCAAGATAAAGCTAGATTATAACCTTCACCACACGAAAAGGGGGTACTTGATTGGCCCTATTGATAATTCCAGTGTGCGGTTCACCACAAGGATCCTCTCTCGTAAGCTTCTATTCAAGGTGAGGATGAACCAATGTACCGCAGGAATAGTAGAGCTTGCGGAGAGGTGCACACAAGGTATGGTTTTCAAATGGTTGTAGTTCTTGCTTAATGAACTGATTGATGACACAGAGCAGGCCCAGGAGGACCCTAACCATAAATTTCACTACTCATGGCTACTCATCTTGGTCTCGTTTACCTTGTGGGTCAATCTTCCTAATTATGTACAAGTGGATGTCCCACTACCTTTCGTTGGTGCAAAGTACCATAACTTGTGGGAAAACAAGAAAGACAATATCTGCGAAAAGGACAATAATATCGAATTCTTCCTGCATGCCGAGGCACCGCGCGATGTTATAAGGCCATCTCATCGAGTCCGGGCTGCAACAGTGCACAGGTACATGGACTTCATCAATTTCTAGGCCGTTGCGCATAACATGGTTTTGGATACGAAGAAGGACCCAACAAAACAAGCACACATAGCATGGTTCATGATCACTAACGCGGATGTGGATGTAATCATCCAGGAATGGCCAGATGAATGATGGGGTCCACTGAAGAGCCACTGCCTGAAGGACAAAATGAAGAGGACTTGCCAATGGACCAAGGAAATGGCCATGGAAACAGAGGAGGCGATGAGTAGGATAATCAGTCACAAGAAGAGGAAGAAAAAGATGATAATGAGGATAGTTGTAGTTCTGATCATAGTGATTCAGAGTGCACACCTAGTTAGGAGAACATCCTGACCCAACAAAAAATGCAAAAACAAGGATAGGAGCCTCTGCATAAGAAAATGAAAGCTAGAAAGATAGATACCACAGATACCTTGACTGAAGAGGATATCCGCATGCTAGCCGAAGATGTATCTTTGGTCTCCAAGGATAGCCTTGCCACTCTAAAGACCCAGCAGATAAGCATAGCTGATCAAGTTGGGAACCACCTTAATAAGATGGTAGACGTAATTAATGAGGTCAAAGACACTGTTGAGGCTGAAGAATATGGCATGGATCCCATCGTCCCATTAGTCATGTTAGAGCTAGTGTCACTGATCAAAGTGCACATCCAGGGGCACACACTGGAGACAGGGACAAAGACAAGTGCATTTGATGATGTCATCAAGGAATTTACCACATTGCAGATAGACTTATCCAAGCTGCCCTTGAGTGAAGTCTATGGCCTACAGCAAACATCCGTGTCAGAAATATGGTTGAGGGAAAATTCTATTGCCTATCAGGAAACAAAACAACAAAGGAAGGTGAAGGCACACAAGGCCCTCCCCAAGAAAAAAGAGTAGGAACTTGTGCATTGCCCTCCTTGCTGAGAAGGAACAAGAAATTGCAGCACACGAGCAAAGCCACATCGCATTACTTGGAACTTTCAAAAGAACAATAGCAGAGTTCCCACCTAAAGCAGGCCACAAAGATGAGGATTCAGTAGCTAAGGTTTCTCGGGTGGCACAAATTGCAGCATAATTGAAGAAGCACATTGAAGAGCTTCAAGCAAGGTAGGTGCCAAGAACACCCCCTGAGGTGCTTGAGGAGTGAAGAAGAGCAATGTATGAGGCTGTTGGGAAGATAACTGAAGGATAAGCATTCCTGCTAAGGCAGTAGAATCCATTTCCATGATATCGGAAGTGATTCTAGAAGACACGACTACCGAGAACATAAGATTAAACATGCGCAAAGATAATGAGAAAATTGTTGTAGGAAATGCAGAGATGAAGCGACTGCTGTTTTAAGAGAAAGTGATAAATATGATTGAGACCAAATGATTGTAGTAGGAATTCTAGGCTTATTGTGAATAAGAGTGGACTAGGGAAGTAGAAGTTGAGGTGCACCAATCGGAAGCAGCACGGATCACAGGTCTAATTCAGCCATTACAACAGAAACTTGGAGCCATTACACAGTCAGTCGAGGTAGGTCCGTCGAAACATTTTAGTTTCGACCGAGTGGAGTAGTTGGCCACATAGGAAAGAAGTAACAAAGGAAGTTTCTAATATGCAAAAGATGGTGAAGGAATTTCAGGACAAGGTTGGTCTTGTGGCAAAGTTAGTGCCATAGACATAAGTTTTTGGGGGAGAAACATGAAGTTTTGCAGCAAGAAATTTGGAGGAAAATTCCCTTTTTTTTAGTGGCTTGGGATGAGCCACATGTGAGTATTGGGGTCCTATTGGGTCAAGAAAGGTGCACATAGAAGAATCCATTGTGTAAGAAAGGAAGGAAATTTGCATGTGCGATGAAGAGGAAAGTAGGTTGGGAAGGAATCAAAGGAATCGATGCAGAAGGATAGGACATGTGTGTGATGGAGGAAAGGTGAGCTTGCAAGTGTGCAGGTGGGTAAAGGCTAGAAAGTGACAAGGCAGGAAGATCATGGTTGCTAAAAACGACATAAGCCAGCGAACAATGCACGTATGAAGGAATATTTGTAAGTCGGGACGACAGTGCCTTGTGTCAGCCTATGACAGCTTTTAACCATTTTTTATGGCTGATTACGACCTGTAACTGATGAATAGTATGTAGTGGACCCTATGTGGTCCTATATGAGTTATAAATAGGAAGAACCCACTCTGTATAAGGGTTGGTCATTGCTGGTTATTGTTGGTCGTTGGATTTTGGTTAGCTGTTGGTCGATAGTGTGGTTCACCATTTTTGTTATTATGATTCAGTTTTGTTAAGGAAGTTAGGGTTATAGGGAAATAAGACTCAGAGAAGAGTTTGGTAGTAGTAGAAGGCTGTTGAGACATGGATCTTGTAGTTGTGTGCACATAACGCTAGAAGTAGAATGAATCTGTAGTTGATTCCACAGATAGTAGGTAGAAGAATCGATCCAGGCTATGTGCGGATCTGTAGGAGTTTATATAAGAATACAATAGAGATCATGAGAGAAAGAAGATTGAGTCATAAAGAAATATCATAAGATGAGTCTACAGGTCGCAGACTGCAAGGTTCTATATCCATTTCTCATGCCAGATTAAGATCACCTTGGTGGTTTTTCTCGAATGGGTTTCCACGTTATTTCTGGTGTTGAATTATTGATTGATGTTGAATTTTTATGTGAATGTCAAGTATTTTCTTACTATATGTTGATGAGGTACTGTTGAATGTATGGCGCCATCTTATTAATCAGTGAATGAGTGATTGTTTAAATCATTGCTGGAATGATGTGAATAAGTTCATGGTTAATTCCCTAAGTTAAAGCATAAGTCATACACTGTCTATTAGTGAAGGGAATTAGCTGCATCACACAAGTTGCGCCAGTTGTTGAGATTAAGGACAAGGTCATGTCGCATGTGCGCTATCATATAATTGTTCCCAATCATGCAGTAATAGACTCCATCATCTTGTTTCCTTTGTCGAGCACCTTGGCTGCGTTCCAAGGGACTGTAATCCCTCACCAACTACAAAAACATGGTTTTGCAAGTTACCCATTAGACATCGCAGGTGAGACTGCTCCTGCCTCACATGTGTTACCGACTGATGTTGCTCTATTAGGTTGATGTCTTGTGGTGTCTTGTTGGTATTCTGTTGTTGTTGAACCTCGAGTCGAGACAAGAAGGAGAAAGAGGCCAATAAATACATTTGACTGTTTAATTTTATGTAGACATATCATACATATTCTATTTTCATATTCAATCTATTTCATCAATTAAGAGTGTATACTTTGTTAAGATAATTTACATATGTCTTGAATTTTAATTTTTATTTTCATCAAGCAGTTAGTCGAGAGTGGGATGCAATTCATTTATACATTGCAAACAATATTGACTGGATGAAGGTATGGATTGAACAATGAGAACAATCGGGTTATGGAATATCATGGGAAGGTGTGGCTTGATTGGTTAAAGCAACACATCGCAATGGAGATATCAATATTACACAAAGGGAAATCGATTTAGCATATGGTTTAAAAGATAAGCAGGAAAGCATATTAATCAACCACTCTAATTCATTTTTTTTCCAATTACATATTGATGTACACATAGTTTTTTTCCCTGTATGGCTACATAAACATGCACCTAATAATAATATTGAATCATTATGTAATATTTTGTGTATGGCTTGTTGTAGGTAAAACACCATAAGGATATGGTGTGCAATGGTTGTAGATGTTATTGTTGAATTTTAATGGTTATATCAGATCTTAAAACATTTAGCATCATAATAGCATAACCATAAGCCAAAAGATCACTAAAATATAGACAAGCACAACCACACAAAAAGAACACAAATATTTATCCTGGGAAAACCCTAATGGGAGAAACCCAGCAAAAGTTTCCTCAATATAGATTCTCCAAAAGGATAAAAGGTAAAACCCAAAAGACTAATCCTCCTTCTTCTCTAGCTACAACTCTCTCTCTCTCTCTCTCTCTCTCTCTCTCTCTCTCTCTCTCATGCGCTACACAAGTGAGTGTGTGTGTCTCAAATGAGGAGTGCCACACCTCTATTTATATTCTTTCATTCACTTAATAATTAATTTAGTTATGTAGGATCGAGTAATCCTAATTTAATCTTGTAGGCTCGAGTAACCACAACTAGGGTACTAATGACCCGACTTACAATAGAGGAGACTTCCGCATGACTCTTATTAGTTCTCCCAATTAGAAACATCAGGGTATAAATAGATATAAGTGATTCTCCCGATAGGAACATCGAGGACCACAAAAAATACATATAGAATATTATTCGAAGTTACAATATATTAACACTCCCCCTTAACAAGAAGGGTATTCTACAACAACATCAACAACACCAATAGTAGGAGAGAGAGTACATCATCAGGGTGACACATCTATAAATCATTGGAAGATTTTCAACATCATATAGTCTTGATCTTGAATCTTCAATAGCAGCAACACTTTGACCAACATCATCATCATCAGTACTTTAGTCTTCACCTTTAATATTTAGCAACAACAACAATTTGACTATGCAATTGATAACATCATCATAAGAACTTTGACCTTTCGATCAACAACATCATCATCAACACTATGAACTTTCGATCAGCAACATCATCATCTTCATAATATGATCTTTCGATCAACAGCATCATCATCATCATATTCTGAAGTTTTGATCAACATCATCATCATCATCATCATCATCATCATATTCTGATATTTTGATCAGTAACATCATCATCATCACACTTTGATCTTTCGATCAGTACCATCATCATCATCACACTTTGATATTTCAATCAGTAACATCATCATCATCACACTCTGATCTTTCGATTAGGAACATCATCATCATCAGCAACAACCTGCAATCCACAGTATGAAGACAAAATTATTTGGATCACTTTTGGACTTAAAGTCTAGGGATGAAGCAATCCCACCACATTCTCAACAACCGAAGTCACCAGATTGATTACAAGATAATCAGTCCTTATCACTTTAGGATTAAGTCCAAGGATGATGTAATCCTGCCACATTCTCGACAACCGAAGTCATTGGATTGATTATAGGATAATCATTCCCTATCACTTTAGTTCTAAGTCGAAGGATGATGCAATCCTACCACATTCTCAACAACCAAAGTCACTGGATTGATTACGGAATAATCAGTCCCTATCACTTTAGGACTAATTCCAAGGATGATGCAATCCTACCACATTCTCAAGTACCGAAGTCACTGGATCCATTCCGAACAAAATTTCATGGATGGTACAATCCTACCACATTCTTGAGAACTGAAGTCATTGAATTGATTATGGGATAATCAGTCCCTATCACTTTAGGACTAAGTCCAAGGATGATGCAATCCTACCACATTCTTGATAAGTGAAGTCACTGGATTGATTACAGGATAATCAGTCCCTATCACTTTAGGACTAAGTCCAACGATGATGCAATCCTACCATGTTCTCAAGTACTGAAGTCACCGGATCCATTCTAAACAAAATTTCATGGATGATACAATCCTACCACATTCTCGAGTACCAAAGTCACTGGGTCCATTCTGAACCAAGGTTCAAGGATAATACAATCCTACTACATTCTCAAGGATCAAATTCATCGGATCCATTATGAACCAAGGTTCAAGGATGATACAATCCTACTACACTCTCAAGGACCAAATTCATCAAATCAATTCTAGACAGATGTCCCAAGATGATACAATCCCTCTTCATTCTTGAGGGCCGAGGTCATCGAGTCACTTTAGGACAAGTGTCTAGGGATGATGCAATCCCACTGCAACATCACTGCTCCCCCTTTCGAGGAAGGTCTTTCCGAACAACACCAAGCTTCTCATGAAAGTGTTTGAACTTTACTCAAGATAGAGGCTTCGTCAACACATCAGTGGTGAATCATCATCTTGTAACAGCATCATCTAAACCATCATCATCTACATCTTTAGTATGTGAATACTGAACTATCATCATCTATATCTCTAGTATATGAATACTGAAAGCATCATCATCTATATATTCAGTATAGAAATACTGAAAGAATCATCATCTCTATATTCAGTATAGAAATACTGAATCACCATCATCTGCATCTACAGTATGTAAATACTGAAACATCATCTATATCTTCAATATGGGAATACCGAAACATCATCATCTACATCTTATCTCGTATGTAGAAATACCAGATTTCTATGTGCTTCAATGGAACACATGGTTCTCTGTCATCTTTATACAACTCTGGTTATCACATAGAATCATTGTAGTATCCATCTCCAGGTCAAAGAGATCTAACATCAGCTTCTGAATCCATATGGCTTCTCAACTAGCAGAGCAAGCTACTATGTATTCTTCTTCAGTCATGCTAAGAGAAACATTGGAGTATTTCCTGCTAAACCATGAAATCATAGAAGACCCCAGAAAAAAGCATCCACTTGAAGTGCTTTTCCTGTTTGAGACACTTCCAGCCCAATCTACATCTATATAGCCATACAATATGTAGTATAGACCAAATTCTATAGTCCCTTTCAGATCTCTCATCACATGTTTTGCAACTATTAGGTGAACACGTCTAGGTTGAACTAGATAAGGTGTTCACAACAAAATAAATGTTTGGTCTGGTATTTGTTAGATACATCAACGATCCAATAATATATCTATATTGAGTTAGATCCACTAACTTTGATGAGTGATCAACTTAACAACTCCAGGTTTGAATCCATGGGTGTGGACATGGCTTTACATTCCAACATATCAAATATTTTCAAAATTTCTACTGCATAAAAAATAGATCATCCACATATAGTAATAGTATTCCAGGTTCATATTCTGTAACCTTGAAGTAAAGGTTAGGGTTAGCTTTACTCTTGGTAAATCCGAAGCTCATCAGGAAACTATCTATCCTTCCATACCAACCTCTGGGAGCTTGCTTCAATCCATACAGGTCCTTCTTCAACTTCAAATCCTTGTGACTATTCAATGTAAAAATCTTCCTCAATCATACCATTAAGGAAGGCTTGTCTTTACATCCATTTGGTGTATATCCCACTTCATCATGGAAGCAATTACCATGATAGTTCTGAAGAAAGTGTACCTTGCTTCCTGGAGAAATTGTCTCTTCAAAATTAATTCCCTCTTTCTAAGAGAAACCTCTAGCCACATGTATTTCTTTACTTCTATCAGCAACATATTTTATCTTGCAAATCCATTTGGAAGATACCACATTCTTTCTTTCTAGTTTGAGTACTATATCCCAAACATCATTCTAGCATTCTTTCATCATATCATCTTCCATGAGTTCGTCTTATGAGGTCATCAACATATCCTAGTCTTTTGCATTCAACCTTGAAGGTTGGAACCCACTTTTCTCTTGGTAAAGTCTCGATCCATTAGGAAGTTGTCCATCATGTCGTACCATGTCGAACTCAAAGGTATTCTATAGTCACTCCCCCTGAAGCGAAGCATCATCTTTCCTCTTCATTTTGTATAGGTGGTTCTCTACTTGATATATACTTCTGGTGGGTCTGGTCAATAGAGTATGTCATGTCATAGTCTATTCTTTCTGAGGCAAACCATGAACCTTTCTTTGTACATTTGTTCTTGTAGATCCATATGGAAAATACTATGGACTTCCCTTTAGGTCTTGAAACCATATCATAGACATCATTCCCCATGATCAACTGTTACTCTTTGATCATAGCTTCTTTCATGGCCGAAAAAGATTAGCATCAATGATGTCACCCAACTATGTTACACAACTAGAGTGTGTCTGAGGCCTCTTGGAAGTCTCACCATACTTTTCTTCATCTTGAGTTATCTTTCATACCCAAGGTCTTCATCTTTCGAGGTGGATCTACCGCTCTCTGAAGCTCTTTCTTCCATCATGGTGTCTCTGACCCTAGGAGATTTAGATTCATGTTTACTGGAGTGAATCTTGAATTGTCATTTATTGTTCTTCAGAACAAGTCTCATCCTTCTTTTCTTGTAGGCGGTTGTACAAGACCTTTCCTACAAGTCAAATGCACTAGTTGCATGGTTAGAACAATTTCATAGAACAAATGCATAAATAAAAATTCTTATGCAACATGCAACTTTTTAGTCAATAAAACATCCATCCATATCTCATGGAAATTTTCTAGATTCCTTCCATCTCTACCATGACATCATTGAGATTGTGCACTAATCCAATATATCAACAAAGAGGTTTCATTCTAGATATGTAGAAATGGAGAGTTGTATAGCACCATGAGCTACTTACCCATCACATGCATATTAGCAGTATACTATAATTAATGAAAACATTCTATCATGCATAATACATCAATTGAATATAAAACAATATCATGAAATGACAATTGAATACTTATATTTTATTCATTTCGTGGGGAGACTCCTTGATCCTTCTGCTTCACCATTTGAATCTTCATTCATGTCATCATCATTTCTTATCCAAATGGATAAGAGGTTCTTCAAGAATTGAGTTCTTCATATTCCTCATCACTTGAGGGATATTCTTTGGATCGTGAGCACTTGATCTTCAGTTGCTCAAATCTTCTCTTCTCTTATTATGAGTCAATTTTCTTCTAGTGTAAGGCTTTAGCCTCATTTCCCTTTGGAACTAGAACCTCTCTGCTTGTGTAGGTGTCCAATTAATTTTCTTCAAGAACTAGTAAAATCCTATGCTTCCATACTTGGAAATTTTTAGCTTCACCAAGCTTGTCATCAAGATGAGGTGCTAGGTCATTTTGAAATAAGAACCTCAAATGTAAATGGCAAAAGATTAGATCTTACTGGTTTGAGATGTTCGTCCTGGTTCCAGACCTGGATGATCTAGGGTTTGTTAGAGAAACCCTAATTTTTAAAACTTGGAATCTTTCAAATATTATAGGATAGAAATATGTGCCTCCTGAAGGTGAGCTGAGCAGCATATCCATTTTCCCAAAACTATGATCAGAATTGAAAAATATCTGATGCCCTAGTTTTCTTCAGTTTCTTCTGCAGAATTCCTGATATTGTTTCTGCGATATCTCTGAAATTACTTCTCCTATGTGTCTGAAATTTTGTACTGAGGTAGCCTCGCATGTCCTCTTTTCAACACCGTAGTTTAGAGAAGAATTGGTTTTACCAATTGGAATGTATGCACGTTTTCCCAAGGTGGCTCATTTTAGAACTGTTCAAAAAAGCAAACTTGTACATACTACCACTTGTCACTATTTCATATTAGAGGTCTGAAATTATTACCAAAGAAATTATATTCCATTCCCTTTCTAGAATATCTTGATAAATTTCATCTGGACCTTCGTAAAGCGAGATATAACAATTATCCCCAGGTGTCCTGTTTAGCAATGAATCCTAAGAGAGGATGGAACTCTAACTTGGAGGAATCATATCTCCTAGAATATAGAGAATTTGAGTCTAACACTTGGAAAAAATGTACATAGAGAATTTATATTCAACCTGTGAATGTTTCGGCACCTGATCCTTCTCCAATATCGAGATATAGCGAATCTACCAAAACTATCAGTTTCACTATTTTAGGGTTTTTCAGGCCTGGGGTCAAACTAGGGGTTGACTTTATTGGAGTTTCACCCACCCAAAAATATCGACCCAGGTCTCTAAACTTCATTTTTTATGAGGAGAGTAATCCTATGCCGGGCTCACTAAAAAATTCCTCTTCTGTAAAAATCCCTAATTTCCTGCAACAAAAAATGGAAATGCCTGGAATCAAATTCTGCTTCGATAGAAAGATGTGCCCTTCAATGGAGAGTCAGCCTAGCCTTCTTTTGCTGATGGATTGTGGAGAGAGACCCAAAAAGTAAGAATCCCTAGCTTCTATAGCTGCATAGTGTGTTCTTTCAGGGTGGTTCTGATACCATGTTGAATTTTAATGGTTATATCAGATTTTAAAACATTTAGCATCATAACAGCATAATCATAAGCCAAAAGATCACTAAAATATAGACAAGAAAAAGCACACAAAAAGAACAAAAAGATTTATGCTTGGAAAACCCTAATGGGAACAACCCAGCAAAATCTTCCTCAATATAGATGCCCCAAAAGGATAAAAGGTAAAACCCAAAAGATTAATCCTCCTTCTTCTCCAGATACAACTCTCTCTCTCTCTCTCTCTCTCTCTCTCTCTCTCTCTCTCTCTCTCTCTCTCTCTCTCATGTGCTACACAAGTGAGTGTGTGTGTCTCAAATGAGGAGCACCGCACCTCTATTTATATTCTTTCGTCCACTTAATAATTAATTCAGTTATGTAGGATCAAGTAATCCTAATTTAATCTTGCTCGTGGGGGGCAGAGCAAGTGGTAAAGTGGAATTGTTGAAATTGGTTGCAAATGGAAGGTCTCGTGTTCAAATCCCCCCCAAAATTACCTGTGTGCCATGGTTCGGGCCCTATGGATGCACCTAGGGGTATAGTGGTAGCAAGATTGGATCTATGGACCCCACTCGTGTCACGCCAGTACCAGCCTGTCCGTAGTTTTCGATTCCCCTAGTTACAAAAAAAAAAAATCCTAATTTAATCTTGTAGGCTCGAGTAACCACAATTGGGGTACTAATGACCCAACTTACAATGGAGGGGACTTCCTCATGAATCTTATTAGTTCTCCCGATTAGAAACATTGAGTATAAATAAATACAAGTGATTCTCTCAATAGGAACATCGACGACCACAAAAAATACATATAGAATGTTCTTTGAAGTTACAATATTTCAACAGTCGCATCAGAAAGTTGGATGAAACAAAGAAAACATCATATTGTGGGATATCTGCAATCTTTGAGGTGACCAATATTTCATCTAGAAGTGACAGAAATCCAGAACTCTCAGAAAATCGATACTATGGGTGTCTGGAAGATATTCTTCAGTGTGACTTTAAATCCTTCAAGGTAGTTCTGTTCCTTATTAAATGGTATAGGTTATGATTGAATCAATGTGATCCGAATAGAACTATTAGTGAACATGATAATGGATTTACCATGGTAAATACAAGGTTGTTTGAGTGAGGAACGGAGCCCTATGTTCTTCCAAGCCACTGTGAATAGGTATTTTACTCTGAGGTTCTAGATAAAGCGGGTTGGTCATTTGTTGTGAGACACGATCCAAGGGGAAGGCCAATAAAGTATAACCTAGAGGAAGGTAATGAAGAGGGTATGGAAGAATAATATGATGATGAAGATCATGATCAACATGAGTTAGATGATCTTGGTGATCCAGATGAAGGTGTCCAAGAATTAGTTGAATCAGATGATGTAGCAGACAATTCCCATGAAGATGATATCAACGAAGACATGATGATTGTAACTGACTTAGATGACGATGATGATATGGCCAATCCTTACAATGTTGAATCTGGATCTGATGATACAAATGATGACTTGGATGATGAATTGGATGAAGAATATGATGAAGTCTAGTGAAGTGTACGAGGTATGCAGTAATTTCTCTACTCTATATATTTGGATTGAATCTTGCGATGTAAATATTGAATTTTATGGGTACTAAAAATTAAATAATTTAATTAGAAATATTATTTTATCTTATTTGTTTTAAAAAAAGAAACTAACATTAATGAGATTATATTACATATAGGATAAAAGATGAGGCTAAAATAATCCGTGACAAGTATCCAAATATCATACCTGTAAGATCCAAGTCTTGTTATATTGTAAATAAGTTACGTTTTGATATGTTGAATTTTTAAATATTTGACTATTATTATATAATTTTATTTTCACAAGAAATTAATTTCATCAAATTGAAGATAGAAATATATAATTTTATTATTATTATAGTTGAATAGATTATGATCATTTTGGATTTGTAGATATATGATTCCAACATATTTTACTATGGGATTGTTTGTACATATGATACGCAAGAGAATAAATGTAGGTGTAGAGAAATAAATATTTATTTTTGTGAACAACGTGCTTCCACCTACTGGTAAGATAAATCTTATCAATTTTGATTTGATGTTCAATGTCTTTGTAGCTAATATTATTTCAAATAT
>LPNX010297565.1:173940-246808 GCA_001517045.1 Pseudotsuga menziesii
ATCACCGTCATCATAACTAACATCATCATAAATATCGTTATCATCATCATCATCATCATCATCATCATCATGCTCATCATCATAATACCTAGAAAGGCCGATGACATTTGGCATCATTGGTTTGGCGAGGTCGTCTGATTCTTCATCATAGTCTTCATCATGTCATAGAAAATCATCATCATCATCACCATCTTCATCATAATATTCATCATCATCATCATCATGATCATATTCATTATCATCTTTGTCATCACCCTCTTCCTCGTCAACATCTTCATCATCATCAATTTCTTCTTCATCACCATCATCATCGTCATAACCATCCTCCTCCTCCTCCTTGTCATCATCATCTTCATCATCATCTTTGTCATCACCGTCTTCATCATCAACATCTTCATCATCATCATCATCATCATCATCATCATTATCACCATTTTCATCATCGTCATCATCATCGTCATGACAATGTTGTGTTTGCGATGGATTGATGATGAACTTCATTCATGTGTCACATGGATCATTTTCCTTAAGGGGTGCCCCAATATTCTTGGTTTGATTTTCCATATTGATCACAAGTACTTGGTTTTTTATACACATTGATGTGGTGTTGGGAGGCTCTTAAAGTGAGGGTTTTTTGTATACATATTTTCCATTTCATCACCTACCAAAGACTTACCTCTACCCAAGGTTTTATTATTACCCATGTTTCACTTACCATTACATCAACTACCAAAGAATTACTTTTACCCAAATTTGTATTATTACCCAAGTCTTATGTGGAATTTATAAAGTAACATGGGAAAAATATTTAGTGGATATATCATCCCCTTTTAAAGGCATATATCATGGTCAACTTACCAACACTCATACCCAAACCTTCACCATGCACGAAGCTTACAAGGAGCAGCTTGCGGGTCTTAATGCTTTGCACTATGTGTTGACATGCAAAATTACAATGTTATAAATAAATGAGGTTAGATTTTTATGTCAACATTTGGAAGCTTCTACACTTACTGTCTGCAATTTTTATTTCTCGACACGATTTGTGTAATGGGCACTACATGTGATTTCTCCGATAGGGATTCATGGCTTCAGTACGGGTGTATGCAATTTCTATTCACAATGTTGTTTGCAATTTCTCTTCATAGCTTGTCTATAATTTCTCTCGAGGAGCTACTAATGGATTTACTGCACCTTTTGTTGCCGACCTGCTGAAAAAACTCAAGAGCATCAATGTCTTTGGTATGTGGTTGTTTAAGGTCAAATTGTAAGTATGTTTATAAAAAAACATAGGTTAATTTAGTTTGGAAAGGTTTCGAATTCTGGACCAACCTTTCGAACAAACAATGGAGATTCGAGTTGTTTAGTATGGATGCATGGGGTGCTAAGGATATCACCTACACTAGACATGGACATGCCGGTATCTTATATATATAGGTTTATTTAAGGAATTTAGCACAGAACCTTCCCAAACCCTATCTTATTTTCTATAGATAGAATCCATTTTCATATCCAGATTACTTACCAAACAAAAGCCCGGGGTTTTTAGGAATTTTGAGTTTTCTTTACTATTCAAAAGGAATCCCTATATTAATGTTCAGTATGTGTTTGTGGTCTATTTGAGCAAGGATAAACTTTAGAAATTTTGGGAGATTCTTTATGTAAAAGACAATAAAGTTGTCATTAAGGAGGTGTTGAAGATGTAATGACATTTTTAGTTGGGCTCCCTACTCTTCTAAAATAGTAGTGGAAAAAACTAAGATAGGATAATTCGTATCCTCAAATTTTTCATAAACATCTATGAAAATGTACATTGGTTACCCCCCTTCCCTTTCCTTTGGCCATCGGGACTAACAGGACTCGACATCCTCTCTCTCTTTCTCAGCACTAGGATCACCAGTGTCTAGCCTGTCAATTGTATCTCTGAACTTTTGCTTTTGTATATTTGGTTTGAGTGATAGTTATGCTTCTATATTTTCATGTTCCAGAATCTGATGTCTGAGATTGGAATGTTCCTTAAAGTTGAGCTGTATTTCCCCAAAATAAGAGTTATCTAATGCATGTAGAAACATAATTATGCTAGCATCCAATTTATATTTTTCAAGGGAAAAAGTCTAGGCTCTTACAAGTTTGTAGCTGATGTATACAGCTCGCAGTTCCAGCTACCAAGTGACCCTAAGAAACAAATCATTGAACACATCAGACCAGGATTGAGCATTCTCTAGTGGCCATTTGGGGATAAAAACTTAAAAGGAATAACCTAATGATGAAATTTGAATGAATTCAATTAACATCTTAGACCAATTGGTCTTCAAAACCTGGTGCAGATACATCTCAACGTATTTGAAAGGCCTGCCATATTTTCAAGGATCTATGTAATGAGATACCCAAAGTTCTCCAGTTCTAAGTCTAATGATGTTTATATATTAATTGGCTTTAATGGTTGAAATTAGTTGAATTCCTCTCTTTTATGTGGTTATATGGTAATCCTTTAATAACACATGTTTTTAATTTTAGTTTCCCTTGCTTCACAAATTTCCATATTTGTTTCCTAGCACTTTGTTTACATAACCATAGAAACAAGGGTGCCAATATTTCTTTGCTTGTAAAACTTCAAAGAAGATTCTAAATATTCTCGTTGTGTGGTGAAACATTTCCAGAAAATTAGTATCATATCAGACATTGTACGCTACCTTATATCATTACAATATGTGGTTGTTTCAAAATTTGGCAGGATTAATTTACATTGAGTAGATGAGCAACATCTATACCATCGCATACCTGCAAAGAAAATAAGATTGGCATAGAAAACTCTATCATCAAACTATTTTATGAAATTGGAAAGCACAAAAGTCCAAGTTAGATTGTTCATAGTACATATGCAAGAAAAAAGAAAAATACTTGTTTGAGTTGGTTAAAAAAACTTGACATGACTGTAGTATATCTTAGCCTACATAAGGAGTATACTCATTAATGTATGCTGAAATAGTTGTGATCCTGGAGCTCAAGCGATCTCAAGTCCATTTTTGTTGTCTTTTATATAGCCATGAGCCAGTTATAACTTTGTGCTTTTATATTTAATATAAGAAACATTTTTTCAAAAAAAAAACAACGTCAACTCAAACGTTATCTGTTATTTCAGATACTTACATCTCTTCTCATCTGATTAAGACCTCCATGGAAATAAATTTTAATGTATCCATTGCTTTCAAATGGAGGAATTGCATAATTTCAGTGTCAGGGAATGAATACAGGCCTAACTTACGACCTTTACTTAGGTCCGGTAAGAATTTTCAGTCAGGACCAGCTCAGGACATGACCTTACCTATCTAAGCAATACTCAGAACTAGGGTGTTACATAAGTTCACGTAAGACCTTTGAACTACGATCTGAAAGAGTAGTAATAAATGAATTAGAAGTAGATCTACCTACACACTAATGAAAAATTTATCTACACAAAGAATCGGGAAGATAATAAATTACCTATTATGGGTTTCGTAGTCCACCATTCGCAAGGCTTCCAGTGCACAAGGCTATTCGCATTCGAAATACTATTTCGTGGACTCGTTTTTCTAGGCATTACAGTCATGTCTCTACATTAAAAGAAGAACATTATCTGTATATCCATACATGTCAACAACTAATAAAATTTAGTAAACCCTCTTCTGTAGAAACTTTCTTATCAATTAGGTTGTCAACCTTAAAATATTTCTTAGCACTCCAAATACAAAGACATGGTAATTGTCAAAAATCTACAAAGAATATCTTTTAATTTTTCAATAAACATGAATGGTACAAAAATTCAAATGCATTATATTAATTAACATCAACTAGCTAGGAATTCTGAGTTTTTCCTTTGGTATTTTATAAAGAGGATCCATAAGGCTTACAAGTTTTTTGGACTTTTTTTTATCAAACTAGAAAAGGTAGAAGAAAGAATGAGGCTCTTGGTTATTGGAATCTTCAAAACTTGAGCATTGTGCCTCTCTACCAGCTTGACAAAAAATAAAAAACAACAAACAAGAATTAGTAAAAAATACTCCAAAACACTTTAAGAGTGTCTTTGGGACAACACTACAAAGCCTAGGCTCCAAATCCAAGATATTAGTGGAAGAGATAAAAGCCACCTTCTTCACAACCCTGCTAGCATGGACTATGTTGGCATACTTTGTTGCTAGTTTCGGTGGATATGAAGAACAAGGATCCTTAGGCAAGCCTAAGGAGCCTACTTCAAGAATAGGGGACACTTCCATGGCCTTCATTCTATGCAAGCAAAAGCAAGAAATGGTGGCTAGGGTAGAAAGGGAGGTGACAAGCAATGCAACTCTCTTCATCCTCCAAATTTAATTGTAAACTATGTGTCTCTATTATAATTAGAAACTGCAATAGATTGTAGATTGGATCCACAACTAAAAATTTGGCTGTTAAATTAAATTTTAACCCGTTTCCAAATGGATCACAAAATCTCATTTTATTTCATTTCTTAGTATGTTGATTATTCATTATAATACATCCTACTTTTTTAGAGCTCCTAACTAAAATCAAGACTAGTCTTGATTTTTCTAAAAGGCTGAGTGTGCAATAAAATTCTAATATCAGGAAATGCCATCACAAACTAGAATGATAATTAGCAATTGCATACCTCAATTTTTCGTTGTTTTGCTTCAAAAATCCTTTCATTTTCTTTTTGCTGGACAGAAAGATATATGAGTGTTAGGATTCAGGAACATAGATTTGAAAACATAATATTAATAAAGACAACACAAAATCCCCTTGAACAACTAAAGGTTTGATGAATGTATGCTACAAAAATGATTGTTGTTAAAACAATTATTTCTCAATCCATGTATCATACCGTGAAAGAGAATTCATCTTGTGTCAGTTCTACAAGTACAAACACATGGTCAATTAGAACAATAACTAGTTCTTTTCCAAGGCTCTTCCAAGGAACTTGTAGTAATGATCACAAAAAATAGCATAATTTAGTATAAGTATAAGTATATAACTGGTTTATTTATTTTTCTTCTAAAATATGATCATGCAATTTTATTCAATTTCTCACATTTGAAGAAAAATTGGATTGTACAAAAAAGAATGTACGGGTTTGAAAGCAAACCTGCTCACCTAGTGTCGCAAAATTTGCAGAAAGAATAGAAGGAGAGGCAATGATGCCAGTTTTGGAGAAATTGTCAACTTGAGAGAAGATGCCTTCACTGTAGAAAGAAATTTTATGTAGAAAATTGCCAAAGTCAATGCAACTAATCTTAGTTTTTGATATCCAAATGGCCCCATGATCTACATAAATACATACTAGTACAAAGAGAAAGAAAGCAAGTACTATATTGAGATCTATTTCAATTTTCAAGGAACTGAAATTTAACAATTTAATGTGAATTTTTCAAAAACTATAAAACACTTATATAAAGTAGAAATGGTGATTCCCAAGGTTGTCCATTAAAAGGTAAATCCTATTATCTAATTTATAATGGGCTAAGTTAGCTTGACAAACAAGAGACTTATAAATAATTACATTATTGTATCGTATGTTATTTTTTCTCTAGCTTACAGTTATTTCCAATTAGATCAGTAATAATTATGTGGTTTAGAATGATACTCTATGTTACTGGATCCACCCATTTTTCCATAGATCCAAATTCAGTCTTGCTCATGATTCATTTCTAGTTTCAAAAGAACCAGTAGCTTGTGAGAAACATAAACCCTACAAATCCTTGAATTGAAAAAAATATATCTTAAAAAACACAAAATAAAAAATAAAAGGAATGAGTGTGGGGCTCGGAAACCCTAACTTTTTACTATAAAATAGCCTTTCCCCAATCCCATAACACACAAATATGAGTCTTTCATAAAAGTATGCATTTTTTACTTTGTGAGAGCAATTTGGAGTGAAAATCTATATCCATTTCCATATAATTTAGATGACACCATACCAGAATCATTGTCTTTGACGTTTCTTGTTGTTTTCTATTTTGATATATGATTTTATCATTTTTGTGTACCTCGGTACATATCTAGTTTGGACATGGGGGTAATCAACATTAAAAACTATTGGGATAATTAATGTCCAATTTTGTTGAGTAATTTAAAAATAGAAAATTCATCAATGGGGCCATGGTCCAGCAGTGAAAATGGTGGTATTTCATGCCACCAATCAAGATTCAATTTTCCCCAAGAAACGAATAAGCGCTCGAGGCTAGCTGCAATTCCTGGTTCAATGACAGAGTAGTACCCCCCTGTCATAGCAGCTTAGAAGAAAGGAAGGGATTGGTTAATAGTTCATGCCTCGAGGTCCATTTCTCCTGTGTAATTAGATGTCTTTTGGTTCCCAAACTCTTTGGGCCATTTGTGAGATTCTATTAAATATATAGGAAGAACTTTCAAGAAAAGAAAAGTAAATAAAGAAACAAAAGAAGTAGAAATCTTAAAAACACATGCAAAGAAAAGTCATACACAAGCAACATCGAAAGAAAAGCTATAAAACATTATTTTAAGATAGGAAATCCTTGCCAACTACTTGAGTTTTGCTTAGAGAAGTTTTTTAATTTTACAATAAACATGAATGGTACAAAACTTCAAATGTATTATATTAATTAACATCCACTAGTTAGGAATTCTGATTTTTTCCTTTGGTCTTTTATAAGGAGGATCCATAAGGCTTACACATTTTTTGGATTTTTTTGATCAAACTAGAAAACGTAGAAGAAAGAATAAGGCTCTTGGTTATCAGAATATTCAAAATTTGAGCAGCGTTTCTCTCTACCTGGTTGACACAAACTAAAAAACAACAAACAAGAATTAGTATAAAACACCCTGAAACACTTTAAGAGTGTATTTGGAACAACACTACAAATCTAGAAAAATTATAAGTTAAATTATACTAGAACTTGCACAAACTAAGTAAGACAAGCTAGAAAGCTTACCTTCTTAGGGTATTGGTTTCCCTTTTGGGGCAATAGATGAAAAGGCACTAGATTCCCTAATGTAACTTCTAAAAACCAAAGAAAGAACCTTTTGTTTAAGCCTTTTAGATTCTACAATAAAATGACTTATAAATGGGAAAATTTGAACTAGATCTAGATGATATATAAAGTTCAAAAATACTTTGCCAATCGTAACTAGCATGAAACTCCTTGTCCTAACCACATACACTAAAAATGCATTAGAAAAAGAAAATGTGCATCTTATTGGAAAACCCTTATTTTATTAAATGTGTTTCTTTGGTATTTTGTAGCAATTTTTTGAAAGAGTCTCATTGCCATAATAATGTTGAGGCTTCCCTAGAATAAAGATGAGCTCCCAATGTTCAGGGTTAGCCTGCCCAAATATAACACAGGCTGCTCGGATCTTCTCCTAACAGTCCAGAATGGTACGATGCTTTCCTGTGACTGTTCTACGCCTACCCGTGACTGTCTGTGGATATATTAGGTGTTTCCCTTGAGAACAATACTGCTTCCCGAATAGGGTTTAGTAGATTTTATGATATTGGTGTCTGCTCTATCTTCTTGGATATGGAGACAGTGATGCTAGAAGTGTACAGGAGGATGCCGTAAGGTTTTAGGGTGGCTCCCTATCATGTTAGGAATTTCTATGGCTGTCAAGAGTGTTTAGGATGAATCCCTATATGCTCTTCATGCTTTCCATGGATTAGTGGATGAGTGGCATATTAAAAAACTAGAATATACTACTACATGTTGCATCATGCAATAAGGATGGAAAATGAGATGAAGTAAACTTTTCTAGGTTATCCTTCCCACATATGTGTCTTCTTTGCACTTGATTACAAAGGAAAATTAAGGTTTAGTAAATGAATACTTGGATACATCTATATTTACTAGTTGTGGTTGTGGGATGGAGTTTTAACCTCCCCTACACACTTTCCATAAGTAACATGTTGGTTCGATCCTCAAAAATGAAAAGTGACCAAGGGTTTGTGCCAGAATATTTACGTTGGAAAAAAAATTGAAGATAGGAATATATATAAAAATGCCAAAATTCTACACTTGAGAAAAATATCAAGAGGCTAACATTACTTATGTTGACTTTGTAGGTAGGTGACCGAGGGCGCATCAACCCAGCAGCTAGTGAGAGGAGCACACCATCCTTGAGGCAACATGTATACGTCAAAATGTTATGTTATGAAATTGTTTTAGTGAGTATTTTGGTTTCGTTAGGTAATTTTTACTATGTTTTTGATGCAAGGTTCTGTCAGGAGAACCTCCCTCATAGTAAATGTTACTAGACCCATCTCGAGGAGGCAGGTATATATTGATTCCATTGTATAAATTTAATATGTAAAAACAGTTCTCTTGTTATTCTTTTTCCATAGTATATTCATTTGGTTTATATAATCTTATCTATATTACATGCAGAGTGTTGATTGGGGAAGCCACCCGACTGTTGATCAGATGACTGCGGCCCCAGGGAAACAAGTAAACATGAATGTAATTCAACAATTTCAATACTTCAAAATTGTACACATATATAAAATGTACATAATGTTTATTTTGTTATGTATTTTCTTCGTTTTTATAATTGCGTTCATTATGATAATGTTGTTGACTTTTTTTGCAGGTGGATGATCAGGGAAATTCCCTAGATATCAATCACACCACACTGTCATCTAGGCATCAAGTAAACCTAGATGTAATTCTAGGAATCTATCATGATAGATATTTTTTATTAATATAATTTTTTTCTCAGACTATTGCTTCAACATGTAAGCAATGTTTTATATATTTTTTTTGCAAACAAATGATTTAGTTTATGAAACAAAAACACAACACTCCATATATTTTGATGTGAATGAGTTGTGGAATGATGCTGACATTGGTTCTTATCTAGACCCGGTGAAGCTACTAGAGAAGACCTTGAAAAAAATTCATGCGGATATGCTTCGTCTGCTATCCATAATTCTGCAAACAAACGAGGTTAAAGAAAAGGTTCAAGTGTTGATGCAGAGATATTACGCCTTGAAAGTAAGTTGTGGAATCATAATATGAATTCATTTAGAACTTTATAATGTTTACTTTTATATGATAGTGAAATTATAATTGAATGGTTTGCATTTACAGGATTTTCTGCGACCACACACTATTGGTAAAGGCGGTGTTGGGACCAGTGAGAAAACAACTCCACGTACACAACATACTGCACCTTTGTTTTTTACTAAACAATCGACAACATATTACATGAAATCCTTGAGGCCAGAAGAGGGTGCAACCACTGCAACCAACCTACACCAAAGCATTCAGAAGAAGGGGTGGAGGAAGATCCTAATAGTAATGCTGATGTTGAAGCAACATTTCTTGGATCTTCCTGTGTCACTAGCAAGGGTTCAATAGTGACAACATTTTTGGTGAACGAGGAAATCATTCCAATAAATATTCCAGGTAATTATAGATTGTTCAATTTATTTTTTATAACTTGATTGTAATATGCCGATAATTTGTTTTTTAAACTAATGATGGCATGATTGTTTTGCAGGAAATGGTGTTTTTTTATAAAAATATAAATTATTTGTCCTTGGAAATCTTCATGCCCACCATCTACACAAGGTGGGACAGATAGAAAAAATATGTAAAGGATGAGAGGACTAATCTGTTGGTTGGCATGTTCAGAAAATATACCTTCGATACAACAAAGGTCCTAAAGAAGGTTGGAAAACATATGAAGATTGTCCGAGACCAATATAGGGTTCTCCTAGAAAGGAACCCTATGTCTGAGCGCCCTTCGATGATTCCATCAAGGGAGTGGAAAGCCCTAGTGGAATATGGAAAAGAGAGGGCTCTGGGAAAAAAAGGAAAGATACCACCAGGAACAGGGATGTATGCAATACTTTCCACAATGTAATGATAAGCCTTATTATTATTAATTTTTATATCGAATTTGGAACATATAACATAATTAAACACTTGATTAGGCTATCAGACACATCAAAAGACATAAATCAAGACTAGATAAAATTGGTCAGCACAAGCTTGAGCCTAGTGGTTATTCAAATTTGGCGGCATGAATTGTAAGTATCAAAAACCCGATACTACATCCAAATAACAAATAGAAAATAATTTTTGTCTTAATACAGTGAAAAATGTAAAATTAATGACGTTATGCAAATATGCAGGTCGACCGATTCAAAGAAGTGCCCACTCAAGAATACTTGAAGCTTTGCTTCCAACACAGCTTTGAAGTTGTTGTTGAATGTCGAAAAAGCTTTTCTGGGCATACACGGTCTTTTGGTGATCCATGTGGTGCATTGGTATATAAAATCTATATATTTTAATGAAAAATTATTAATTGTTATGTAATCTGTTCGTTATAAACAATTAACATAAAATATTTATTCTGTTTTGAGCAGGAAAACAATGATCCCCTTAATGTCGATGATGTACACCAAGACATCGAAGATCATGCTTCGATTCCTCGTAATGAATTTATTAATATGCTATTGTCTTGTATAGATCATTGTAGACGGTGAAGATTAATTGTACTTGTCCATATTTCAAATGCAGAGCATGTAAATGGTCACACTGTACAAGTTGAGCCTGGACAGGATAATGAAGAACATGATGTACCCACACCAGGTAAAAAAATACCTTTGTAATGTTTTTTTAAATGAAATACTTGTAATTATAAAAAAAAATTAATGCAACATTTTCACATTATTGCAGCAATTTTGGAGCCCCTTGCTGCAAGATCCATGTGGCGAGAAATCTACTAGGGAGACATCAGGATAAGTTGATGAAGCACCAGGAACCAAACAATTTTTTTTGGAATATGCGCTTCTTGCTCATTTTGTAAAGAGAAGAAAAGTGTAAAAAAAAGTGACTAAAGAAATTTTGAGTAATTCCTTTTTATAATGCAATGTCGTGCATGGTTTTTTCCACTATTTAATGAATGAGTGCTATAGTTAATGGTTTAATGAATGGTTTTATCGAATATTGAATGAAGGAATGGTTTAATTAATGATTTAATGAATGTTTTAAAGAATGTTTTTTTCAGATATTGAATGAATGAATGGTTTAATGAATGTTTTTTTTCAGCTATTGAAAGAATGAATTTGCACTAATTTTTTTTTTTTGCAAGTATATGCATTGGGGTTGGGTAATTGAGAGTGATGTGAGGGGGGGGGGGCATAAGCTCTTCCACCTTCATGTGGTTGGTCTTGTTTAGTAGGGAGTATTAAATTATTATCGAAACATAGAGGAGCTCAATGAATGCTAAGGAATTATACATTAAAAACAATTATTTATATAATTATAGTGTTTAAATTTTACTATTTCTATTTGACTCATCCATTGGAACTTGTTACAGATAGCCTTGGGAAACATTTTCATATTTCAGAGGAAAAAATGGCGTTTTGATGTGATCGATGATCTTATATACATAGTGTTGTGGTTCTCCATGTTTCCTCAAGTGATCTATTATTACCAATTATTTTACTTGAATATTATTGTAATTTACATTGTTAAATTAAAAATTTTCATCAATCGTAAAATGTTCATTATTAATGTTGTTTTTATTCATTGAGACAAACTACTCAAACTGTATTTTTTGAGCTTCGTTTTGTTATTTTCACAAACATGCAAATATTTATTTGATGGGTCCTAACATGAAATTATTGCAACGGGAAAATATTTGTAGTATGTTGACATATGTTTTTAATGGTAAAGCAAAAGAAGACAGTGGAAAGCTCCACAAATTGAGGTACATTGTACCAAAAAATTATAATTAGTATCAGCAACATATTCATAATTCCCATACATATTTTTCTTCTGCTAATTATATTTTTATTCCATACTTTCTCAATTTGTACCAATCTTTGTTCCCTGGTATTTTTAGTTGCTTGAATTGCTAATAGAAAATATCAAATATGCTTAGAAGTCCAAAAACATGGACACCATGTTTTGTTGGTTGAAAATGTTAGGTTCCTTGTTGTCGGTTTTGAATGGTTTTCATTGTAACACAATCGCTGTCAAAATAATAGATATGTTTTTCACATCTAATTATATTGCATATAAAAACCTAGTGTTTCCCAAGATCGTAAATCACTTGTGATATTACATCAAATTTTAAAAACTCAATGCACAAGTTAGGAAATATTTAGATGATGTCCAAGATGACTTGCAACACTCATGTGGTTATTGTTGTTTTCAAGGTTATTGATGTTTAAACCCATGTCAAAGCATATGGATGAAACATAAATTCATTAGGCACCAAAGTTCCATCTTAGAAGCAAAATAACTTTCCATCATAACAATAAATTTCTTAAAATTAAATAAAATGCTAATATTTATTATTCAAAACATATCTCTTGAATGTTTATTTTTCATATGCTTAGCTAAGACATTAGTATTTCATTTCATTTTCATAACAAAAGCATATAAACAGGATCACTGAAAGATAGAAAAGCACAACCATATAAAAGGAACACAAAGCTTTATCCTGGGAAAACCCTAAAGGGAAAAACCCAGCAAAAGCTTCCTCAATATAGATGCCCCAAAAAGATAAAAGATAAAACCAGCAAGGAGATCAAATCCTGATCCTCCTCCTTCTCCAGCTACTTCTCTTCTCCACTAATGTGCTACACAAGTGAGAGTGTGTGCTTCAAATGAGGAGCGCTACACCTCTATTTATATTCATCCGTTCACTTCAATTAACTCATCCGACATGTAGGTTCGAGTTAATCATGTAGGCTTGAGTTACATATGTAGGCTCAAGTAACCACACTGGGGTGCTAATGACCCACCTTTACAATTAGAGGGGATAACCTCATGACTCTTATTAGTTCTTCCGATTAGAAGCATCGGGGTACAAGATAATACAAGTGGTTCTCCTGGTAGGACCATCGGGGACCACAAAAAGATACATATAGAATATTCTTTGAAGTTACAATATTTAAACACTCCCCCTTAATGAGAAGGGTATTCTACAACAACATCAACAACAACAATAGTAGGAGAGGACATCATCAACATCATTAGGGTAACACATCTATAAATCATTGGAAGCTCTTCAACGTCATATAGTCTTCGTCTTCAATATTCGACGACAACAACTTCTTTAATCAACATCAGCATCTTTTGACCTTTTGATCAGCAACATCTTGAACACTTTGACCTTTCGATCAGCAACATCTTTCAGCAACATCTTCAGCAACATCTTCAGCACTTTGACCTTTCGATCAGCAACATCTTCATCAACATCTTCAGCACTTAGACCTTTCGATCAGCAGCAACATCATCATCATACTCTGATCTTTTGATCAGAAACATCATCAAAACATCATTATTATCAACACATCAACATCATCATCATCAAAACATCAACATGATCCTTCCTTTTAGAATTATGGGATCAACATGTCTGTGGTACTCAGACAATCCTTCCTGTCGAAATTACGGGATTTAGGTCTTTACGGAGTTACTAACGATCCTTCCTTTCAGAATTACGGGATCTAGGTCTTTACAAAGTTACTAACGATCCTTCCTTTTGGATTTACGTGATCAACACATTTGTTGAACTCAGAAAATCCTTCTTATTGGAATTACGGGATCAACACATATATGGAACTCAGACAATCCTTCCTGTTGGAATTACGAGATCAAGTCTTTACTGAGCTACCAATGATCCTTCCTTTCGAAATTACGGGATTTAGGTCTTTACAGAGTTACTAATGATCCTTCCTTTCGAAATTATGGGATTTAGGTCTTTATGGAGTTATTAACGATCCTTCCTTTCAGAATTACAGGATCAACACATTTGTGGAACTCAGACAATCCTTCCTATTGGAATTACGAGATCAACACATCTGTGGAACTCAGACAATCCTTCCTATTGGAATTACGAGATCAACACATCTGTGGAACTCAGACAATCCTTCCTATTGGAATTACGGGATCAATTCAATGATCCTTCCTTTCAGAATTTTGGGATCAACACATTTGTGGAACTTAGACAATCCTTCCTATTGGAATTATAGGATCAACACATCTATGGAACTCAGACAATCCTTCCTATTGGAATTACGGGATCAATTCAATGATCCTTCCTTTTGGAATTACAGGATTTAGGTCTTTACAAAGTTACTAACGATCCTTCCTTTCAGAATTATGGGATCAAAACATATGTGGAACTCAGACAATCCTTCCTCTAGGAATTACGGGATCAACACACATTCTCAAGTACCGAAGTTTAAGGATGATACAATCCTACCACCTTCTCAATGACCGAAGTTCACCAGATCCGTTCTGAACCGAAGTCCAAGGATGATACAATCCTACCACCTTCTCGATGACCGAAGTTCACTGAATCTGTTCTGAACCGAAGTCCAAGGATGATACAATCCTACCACCTTCTCGATGACTGAAGTTCACTGGATCCATTCTGAACCAAAGTTCAAGGATGATACAATCCTGCCACATTCACGAGGACTGAGATCTCCAGATACATTTTGAACCGAGGTTCAGGGATGATGCAATTCCACCACTTTCACGAGGGCCAATACCTCCAGATACATTTTGAACTGAGGTTCAGGGATGATGCAATCCACCACTTTCATGGGGGCCGAGACCTTCAGATACATTTTGAACCGAAGTTCAAGGATGATGCAATCCTACCACATTCACGGGGGTTGAGACCTCCAGATACATTTTTAACCGAAGTTCAGGGATGATGCAATCCCACCACATTCACGAAGACCGAAGTCACTGGATCTATTTTGGACAGATGTCCCAGGATGATACAATCCCTCTTCATTCTCGAGGACCGATGTCACTGGATCACTTTTGGATAGATGTCCCAGGATGATACAATCCCTCTTCATTCTCGAGGACCAAGGTCACCGGATCACTTTAGGGCAGATGCCCAGGGATGATACAATCCCTCTTCATTCTCGAGGACCAAGGTCACCGGATCACTTTAGGGCAGATGCCCAGGGATGATACAATCCCACTGCAACATCACTACTCCCCCTTTCGAGGAAGGTTCTTCCGAACCACACCAATCTTGTCTCGAAAGTATTCGAACTTTACTCGAGACAGAGGCTTCATCACCACATCATCATCTAAACCATCATCATCTACAACTTCAGTATGTGAATATTGAACTTTCACCATCTGTATCTCTAGTATGTGAATACTGAAAGCATCATCATCTATATCTTCAGTATAGAAATACTGAAAGCATCATCATCTCTATATTCAATATAGAAATATGGAATCACCATCATCTACATCTATAATATGTAAATACTGAAACATCATCTATATATTTAGTATGGAAATACTGAAACATCATCATGTGCATCTTATCTTGTATGTAGAAATACTAGATTTCTATGTGTTACAACGGAACATAGGGTTCTCTATCATCACAAATCTGGTTATCTCATAGAATCATTGTAGTATCCATATTCAGGTCAAAGAGACCTGATATCAACTTCTGAAGCCATATGACTTCACAACTTAGCAGAGCAATCTGCTATGTATTCTGCTTCAGTCGTGCTAAGAGAAACGCTGGACTGTTTCCTACTAAACCATGAACTCATAGCAGACCCAAAAGCATCTACCTGATGTGCTTTTCCTGTCTGAGATACTTCCAGCCCAATCTGCATCTGTATAGCCATACAATCTGTATTCATGGCTACCATCATAGTATATAACAAGGTCTATAGTCCCTTTCAGATATCTCATCACATGTTTTGTAGCTACTAGGTGAACCCATCTTGGTTGAACAAGATATGGACTTAAGGTGTTCACATCAAAACAAATGTCTGGTCTGGTATTTGTTAAGTACATCAATGACCCAATGATCTATCTGTAATGAGTTGCATCTACTAACTCTGATGAGTCATCATCTAACAACTTTAGGTTGGAGTCCATGGGTGTGGCCATGGCTTTGCATTTCAACATATTTAATCTCTTCAATATCTCTACCGCATACTTTCCCTGGTTGAGAAATATTTATTCTAAACTTTGTCATATTTCCAGACCTAGGAAATAGTGCATTAACCCAAGGTATTTCATCTCAAATTCTTTTGCTAGTTTCTTCTTGCTTTCCATGATCTATTTCTCTTTCCCTGTCAAGAATAAGTCATCCACATATAATAACAAGATGACAAGTTCATATTCTACAACCTTGAGATAAAGGTTAGGATCAACTTTACTCTTGGTAAAACCCATAATTGATAGGAAACTGCCATACCAAGCTCTAGGAGCTTGCTTCATGCCATAGAGTCCCTTCTTCAACTTACATATATGAGTCCATCTATATTCAACTTCAAATCCTTTCAATGTAAAACTCTTCCCCAATCATAACATTAAGGAAGGATTGTCTTTACTTCATCATGGAAGCAAATACCATGATAGCTCTGAAGGAAGTGTACCTTGCTTCCTGGAGTAACTATCTCTTCAGAATTAATTCCCTCTTTCTGATAGAAACCTCTAGCCACAAGTATTTCCTTACTTCTATCAACAACATAATTTATCTTGCAAATCCATTTGGAAGATACCACATTCTTGTTTTTTGGTTTGAGTACTATATCCCAAACATCATTCTAGTATTCTTTCATCATAACATCTTCCATGAGTTCATCTTGTCAGGTCATCAACATATCCTAGTCTTCTGCATTCAACGTTGAAGGTTGGCACCCACTTTACTCTTGGTAAAGTCTTGATCAATGACGAAGTTGTCCATCATGTTGTACCATGTCAAACTCAGATATCTTCTGTATTCACTCCCCCTGAAGTGGAGTATCATCTTCCCTCTTCATTCTATACAGGTGGTTCTATGCTTGATATATACTGGTCAATAGAGTATGTCATGTCATAGTCTATTCTTTCTGAGGAAAATCACGAACCTTGCTTTGTACACTTGTTCTTGTAGATCCATATGGAAGATACTATGTACTTCCTGTTATGTCTCAAAATCATATCGTATACATCATTCCCCATGATCAACTGTTATTTTTTTATCATAGCTTATTTCATAGCATTCTTTTCTTCATCTTGAGTTATCTCTCATACCCATGGTGGTATTCATCCTTCGAGGTGGATCTACGGCTCTCTGAAGCTCTTTCTTCCGTCATGGTGTATTTGACCCTGGGATCTTCAGATTCATGTTTATTGGAGTGAATCTTGAATTGTCATCACTTGTTCTTCGGAACAAGTCTCATCCTTGTTTTCTTGTAGGAGGTTGTACAGGACCTTTCCTACAATTCAAATGCACCAGTTGCATGGTTATAACTATTTCATAAAACATATGCATAGCGACAAATTCTTATGCATCATGCAATTGTTTAATCAATACAACATTCATCCATATCTACCATGACATCATTGAGATTGTGCACTAATCCAATATGTCAACAAAGAGGTTTCATTCTAGATAAGTAGCAATGGATAGTTGTATAGCACCATGAGCTACTTACCCATCACATGCATATTAGTAGTATTAATGCAAACAATCTATCATGCATAATACATCAACTGGATATAACAAAACAATGACAATTGAATACCTATCTTTATTTGTTTCATGGGTAGACTCTGTCTTGATCCTTCTACTTCATCATCTTTTTTTCATTCATGACATCATAATTTCTTATCCAAATGATAAGATGGATAAGAGGTTCTTCAATAATTGAGTTCTTCATAACCCTCATCTGTCACGTCCCCGTCCCTCACCCAGCGAAGAGGACGCGACAGACACATACACAGCTGGGCATACCGCCCCATGAACATAAACAAATGAAATGAATGCTGGAATTAAAAGGCTTAACATCCATCATACAAAGATGCACAAACATCACACAAGCATACAGCGGAAGCACACATATTCATAAACCAGCATTCAACAAGTTCATTATAATTCATTTAACATCAATATAAAATTTGCAGAGATGGAATAACCAGCAGCACTTATCTCTTGATGAAGAATTCACCCGCAACCAGCTACGTCTCTGCAACGTTCCACCCAACCATAGGCCAGCTTGCTCATCTATCTCTCAGCAACACTGCCACCCCCGAGCTGGGCATGATTCCTCCGGACTGAGGGTCAATTGCAGGCTTACACATAGCCAAGGGGCACAAACAACAAACTAACACTGCTGGGTTTCACAGTCTTTCAACAGACAAGCCAAGCCAGCACAGTCCAAGGCTCAACCACTGCATACCAGCAGCCAAACATCTTCATTCACTGCTTTATGATGAAGGCATAAACAACAGGGTGGCAACCCCAAACCAAAATGAGACACAGCTCAGCCCGCTAAGCAACTCAGAGCTGGTTTTGGCCCTAACGTGGCCAAAACAACCCAACCCAAAATACCCAGTGGCCCAAAACGCAGTTGGACACCACATCCAACAAAACAAAGGGGAAACAGCAGCCCCAAAACATGACAGTGAGAATGGCCCTCACAACATGGGAAAACGACCCAAACACCCTATGCGTGAGGAAGAACTTACACCCAACAGCAAAATGCACGGGAAATACATACCCGATTTCTCTACGTGAGGATGAACAAACCACAGTAGGAAAATGGCTCACTACGAATTGGGCACTACGGCCAACCAAAAACATGGAGAAGACACAAACGGGAAGCAATCCCTCTTCGTGAGAATGCACAGCAATGGAGAGGATGCGAATTTGCAGTCAGCGGGTGCTCAGCCACTCGTGGAGAGGAACAAAATGCCCATGTGAGACCAAATTCGTCCAAAACCTGTGCGTGAGGAACCAACAGACCCAAAATCATGGTGAGTGAGTGAACAGACCAGGGAGGAGTGCGTGAGGGTGAAGAATGGGCAACGTGGGTGGAGTGGGCAATTGGGTAAGGCTGACAGCCTCCCACAACCACCACCACTTCAGCAATAAATGCCCTCAGCCATAACTCCTCAACCACCAGCTGAGCATTAAAGAGGTTGACCAGGTTGGATGAGACAAAAGGGTGACAAACAAAAAAGGTGATAAACATGGGTTTTTCCCCCACAACCAAGGTTTGACACTTCTTCCCCCTTATCCTTTGGAATCATGCCCTTTTCATTCAACGTTGCACTGTCGTAGCTGGTTGTGGTTTAATTAATTGATGTGCGGGTTTACATGATGCCGAATTATAATGTGCCTTATAGCACGAGATGCCACCGGCAATTATCCCCATTGCCGAAACATACACAACAAAATCAATGGTGGGGCTTTTGCCTTGAGCTCCTCACCACGATTAATTACAATATATACATCATGCAAATGGGGTCGAAACCGGGGACATGACATCATCACTTGAGGGATCTTCTTTGAATGGTGAGAGCTTGATCTTCAATTTCTCCCATCTTTCTTCTTCTCTTCTTATGAGACAAGCTTTTTCTTCTTCTTCCTAGATTCTGTTGAAAGTAGTTACTTCATTTCTTGAATGAATGAATTCTATGATCCTGGGAGACCATTCAAGGTGGCTATCACCACTTCTGCATTCTCTGCTTCTTCTTCTACCACTTCAAGATGTTATGCATTCTAGATCTTCACATTCTTCAGCTGTTTTCTCAAAGCCATATTTTGATTTAAGTTCGTATCTTCAAATAGGTTGATCAAGGAAACAAACATATTCTGTGTCTTTAGGGAATACATTTGTGGTACAAGTTGATCTGTGGTTGAATCAACAATGATCTTCTTGGCCTTGATCAAGTTCTCCCGGTGTAAGGCTTTGAGGCTCAACTTCCTCTAGAACTGGGATCTCTCTACTCATGTAGGTGTCCAATTCATTTTCTTCAGAGAGATCAAATGCTTCCATTCTTGGAAGTTATCAACTTCACCAAGCTTATCAACAAGTTGATGTGATAGACCACTTTGAAATGAGAACCTTAAATTCAAATAGCAAAAGATTAGATCTTACTGATTTGAGGTGTTCGTCCTGCTTTTGGAGCTGGCTAATCTAGGGTTTGTCAAAGAAACCCTAATTTTTAAAAATTGGAATCTTTTAGATTTGATTGGATAGAAATATATATCTCTTCAAATGGAGCTGTCCAATGTACTCCTTTTCTTAAAACAGTGGAGGGAAGCTCCCAAAACAGGAAGCCCTAGTTTTCCAATTTCTTTTGCATAAATGCCTGTCACTATTTCTGTGATCTCTCCAAAATTAATGCTCCTATATGTCTTAAATTTATCACTGAGGTAACCTAGAATTTCCCTGATCCAAAACCATAGGTTTCATTAAAATTTGTTTCACCCATTGGGATTTATGATCCGTTTCCTAAGGTGACCTATTACAGGACTGTTCAGAACAGTGAAGTTGTATGGCCTATCACATGTCACTGTTTCATCTTATGGGTTTGAAATTCAGACCATGGAAAGTAAACTCTGTGCTATTTCTGTAACATCTTCAGTAATTCCATTTTGACCTCTGTAGCCCAATCTATATCAATTCTCCCTAGGTATCCTGTTTAGGGATGAATTCTAGAAGAGGCTGGAACCCTAACTTGGAGGGATCATATCGCCCAGAATATAGCGAATCGGAGGCTGAATTTTGGACACAGTGTACACCAAGATTTTATCTTCAGCCTTTACAATTTTTAGCTCTTGAACTTCTCCAATATTGGGATATAGTGAATCTAACAAAACTTAGCAGTTTTAGTATTTAGGGTTTTTCTAGCTCGTGGTCAAACTAGGGTTTGACTTTCCCAGAGATTCACCCAAACAAAAATCTTGATCCAGGTCTCTAAACTTCGATTTTGATGAGGAGAGAAATCCCATGCTGGGCTCACTCAAAAATTCTTCTTCTGCAAGAAGCCCTAATTTCCTGCACCGAAAATTGAAAATGCTCGAAATTGAATTCTGCTTTGATAGAAAGATGCACCCTTCAATGGAGAGTCATCCTAGCCTTCTTTTGTTGATCGATTGTGGAGAGAGAACCAAAACATAATAAGACCTAGATTTTGTAGCTCCACAATGTCTTCTTTCAGGGTGGCTCTCATACCATGTTAATTTTTCATAAGCTTAGCTAAGACATCAGTATTTCATTTCATTTTCATAACAAAAGCATATAAACAGGATCATTGAAAGATAGACAAGCACAACCATACAAAAGGAACACAAAGATTTATCTTGGGAAAACCCTAAAGGGAAAAACCCAACAAAAGATTCCTCAATATAGATGCCCCAAAAAGATAAAAGATAAAACCAGCAAGGAGATCAAAGCCTGATCTTCCTCCTTCTCCAGCTACTTCTCTTCTCCACTAATGCGCTACACAAGTGAGAGTGTGTGCTTCAAATGAGGAGCACTACACTTCTATTTATATTCATTCGTTCACTTCAATTAACTCATCTGACATGTAGGCTCGAGTTACATATGTAGGATCAAGTAACCACACTGGGGTGCTAATGACCCACCTTTACAATTAGAGGGGATAACCTCATGACTCTTATTAGTTCTTCCGATTAGAAGCATCGGGGTACAAGATAATACAAGTGGTTCTCCCGGTAGGACCATTGGGGACCACAAAAAGATACATATAGAATATTCTTCGAAGTTACAATATTTCAACATTTAATACATTTCCAATTAAGTTTAAACACAAGGAACACTATAGAAGTTTATAACCATCAAGTTTTCAAATAAAAATGAAATTCACTAACCTAACTTATTCAACGTTGAGAAGGTTAAAGGAATTCTACCCTCCCTTAATTAGTCTATAATAACTAGACATTCATTGGCATGTTACAACCATTAAACCCAAATGGTATTTCCTTTAGCACTTAGTAGCTCCCAAACATAGCTGCAACTTATAAATTTTCCTAAGAAACTTTCATAAATAGATATATTCAAGGACAACATTTCAGATTGTCTAAACAATATGGACTAGTCCCGTAATCCTTGATAATTGAATATGGACCAGTCCCATAATCCTCCCCCTACCATGTTATAATCCAAATGATCACTCTTTTCCATTTATGAACACCCTCCACCTTCACAATAATATGTGCGCTCTCTCTCATCCTTATCCTATCATAACACATTCCAAAACTACACATGTGATCTAGCTTTTCCACTATGCTCTTATGCATAATCCATCTCACCAAATAGATCGTATCTAAATCCATCAACTTGATCGAATTTGTCTTTAATTGTGGTGGTTTATATTGAATTTTTACCCACTTAAATGCACAAGAGAGCCTCTTTTCCATTATGTGCTTGACCATTTGTTTTGAGTAAATAAGCCTTGGAGAATCATAACACTTTCTAATAGAGCTAGGGTATAAAAGAACACAACACCACACTTTGTAATTATATGAATATTATAGACATTGCACTTTTCAAATTCAAAGATTGCACCTTTTGAAACGAAAAATGCACTTTTAAAATCGAAGTTTACACTATTTTTAATTAAAATTCACACTTTTGAATTGAAATTCACGCATTCATAATAAAAAATGCACTTTTGGAATAAAAAAGTGCAATTTTAGGGTTTAGAAGTAGTAAAAAAATCACTATTGGAATAAAAAAACACAATTTTCAAACCCAATGTTTCCACTTTCCTAACCCAATTTTGCACTTTAGAAGGTTGATATTCACACTTTGAAAGGCTAAATTCACAATTTTTTAGTCTATATTTTTCCTAAAAATTCCAAATTTAAAGAAATAGGATTTGAAACAAGACTTCCAAAACATAAACCACTCAATATGCTTGTTTTAAAACCACATGCATGTGATGTCGAGAAATAGTTACCATATTTTGTAAATAAATATGGAGTGTCATTATTTGGAAATCATTATTTGCAAATCATGTGTGTTAATAAAATATGGTCAATGGTTTCTTTGACATGTTTACATAAATAACATATGGAGAAGCATATAATTCCTCTTTTCCATAACTTGTCACAAGTATTGATTCTTCTATTGCACCATCATATAGATTTAGTGTCCCCTATTGAGTGGAATCCCCCTTGCATCCTACCCTAAGTGTAACCCATTGTCATGATTCCAATAGAATTGATACTTCTTCTTTTTTATCCAGCGCCTAGTCATAATTTTACAATGATTTGCATCTCAAATCCTTGAGCCCTTCAAGGACATTTGGTGAATTTGTGATTAGGGTGTAAAAACCATGCATAGTAGTGTAAATAATTTTTGTAATATCCTAAAATTTTGTTTGGGAAAGGCCTATGTGAAATTTCTACACAGTGTCACATTTGATGGATTTCCATACTTGAACCTGTAATATGAAAATCACATTATTCCCTACTAACCAAAACCCTATATTTTGAAATTATCATAAAAGGTGGGCATCAAGACATCAATGCACTAGGGAACACCATCCTTCAAGTATAATATGATGTCACGAGTTAGGTGTAATTAATATTTCATCAATATGATCCCCAACCAACTTATGATGAGTTACAACTCGACTCCTTGAGCCCTTTAGGGAGACCTGGTGAATTTATGCTCTAGGCGTGAAACCCATACATACCAAGCAACATAAATGAGTTTTTTAAGATCCTACAAGTTTTTTTTGCTAGGTCCTATGTGGTCATATTTCCCAAAATCTCATGGGTGAGGGATTTCGAAAGTTGATCGTGTAATGTGAGAATTGCATTATCCCCTACTAAGTGAAACCCCAGTTTTTGAAATCATCATAGAAGGTTCTCATAAGTAAATATAAGCATAAGGGAGGGACCCCCCTCGAATGTAATCCAGTGATATGTTTCCAATGAAATAAACAATTTGTTGATTGGATGATTGGTCATAGACAAAATACAAGTTGAAAATCACCTCCTTTATCCCTTCATGGACACTAGATGAACTTGTTCTTAAGGTGTAAAGATGATATTGAGCATTAAAAAAAAGTTTTGAAAGGTATTTAAATTTTGTTTGGGTATGTATGTTATGGGGAAACTACCCATAATATTACAAAATGATGTATTTCCATAGTTGACCTCGTAATGCGAGAATCGACATTGTTGTTGTATGAGTCCAACTCTAGAAAAAACTAAGTTGTCATACTGTGGGAAGCATTCTCACATCGTCACTACCTAGACAAAATTATAGGATATTACATAACTCATTTGTAAAACCTTAAAATATGTAAACCTTCATCAAACATGAAACCCTTCAAATATGTAAACCTTCATTTTGATGCTCCAACACTTATAGTTTGATCCACAAAATGATGGAACCCCATTTAAAGAGTAAGTATATTGAATATCCGTGATCTACCTTCTGGTGTTTAGACTGATGTTAAAGGCCCTTGCTCTGATAGAAATTGTAGAACACCCTAGGGACACTAAGAGGAGGGCAGGTGAATTAGTGTTTCATAATTTCCCAAATATGAACTTAAACACTTTCAACTATAAGTTCAACGTCATAAAAACATATACATCAGTTTTTATGAGCAATGTCTCAAAAAGGTACTTCAAATCCTTATATTTTTTCATCTCAAACTAGAAGGAGGATACAACCTCTTGGGTTTTTCAGATACAACTGACATGGAGCTACAACTCCCTTATTCTCCTACTCCAATCCTATGGACACAAGATCCAACTAGTGTCAAATTTTATGCTACTCAAATTGATTGTCTATTATTCCTATTGTTATTTTCTGCATATTGTGTCTCAACCATAGACCTATCTTTGTTCCTTTTACTATCTCACTTCCAGTTGTAACATTTCAAGTCTATTCTTCAACACCTTCCAATACTGCCTTAATGTTCTATAGGTATATGTATACTCAAGTGTATCATCACTCCATCAAATTCTGCCACAGAGCCATTACTCACTATTACTGTTGTAGCAAAATGTGCTATACTTGTTTTTTCTCTATCTGTACCTATATTTGGTATACGATGTACCTTTACTTTATTCAATTTTATTTTTGTTTGAACTTCATTTAAGATTCTCTTAAATAGAATCAAGAAAACCAACAAACAAAGTTGTCACCATGAGGTAAACCTTATTTTATTTCATCATCCAAGTGTCGTGTAATTCATAGCATAAACCATTACAATTATGAAAATTCCCTCTCTAAAACATGCTTCTCAAATGCCCTTAAAAGATTCAAAACAATGCTTGATTAACTTTTACACAGTCCTTAATCATTCTTGAAGGTCTTCTTAAATCTATGTCAAGTGTTTCATTAATGGTTCTCAAGTTTAAGGGTGAAATCATAGTCAACCATACATCCCTCACCCTTGATATGTAGCCTTCATCCTTCAATTTCTTTGTTTTCATTGACACCTACAATTCGATGCCCATTCAATTCTGAAATTTTCTACCTCATATCAAATCTTCTTCACCTATCATTTTAGAGGACCAATCACTTCAATCCATCCCTAAATGAGGCGCATCTCTCCTTTATTTATACACATGTGTGAATCCCAAACATGGTTGACCTTAAAACTATAATGATATTTTTTTTTGTTTAACTATTAATAGGGTCAACCTATAAATTTGTTCTATTTTATTATTTCAATTTTTTTTGTCTTGAGCCGACATACCATTTTTTAATAGTCCAAAGTTGGAGCCGACATAACGTTGTTTCTCTTTAGTTTCAACATAAAGAGGGTTCCTTCAATCCAACTTCAAATTTTTTAATAAACTGAATGAATTCTTCAATACTCAAGTAACTAAAGCTTCGACACAAGTAATGGGGATTCTTCCACACTTTAAGGAAACTCTTAAAACATAAACTTGATCCTTTATCCTTCAATATTTAAGGGCTTCTTGTAGGTGCTTGGTATTCATAGGGTCTTCTCAAATATTCAACAAGAGTACTTTTTCAAGGATTCAAGAAAACTATGAGAGATACAAATATATTTCACAGTGTCCCTAAAATACTTTAGCTCTACTCTTTAACTTCAAAATTCTTCAACTCCAGATAAATACCATCTGCTTGTAGACATTTTATGCTCAGAATCTCAGTGTAGATCACTTCTAGGCTTGAACATTTCATATTTGATGATCTATATGATTATTATGGATTCTTGCTATAACTTTGTCATCTTCCATAAACTTCTTTAGACTGACAACTAATACTTGAGTCAAATATGATCTGATATACTAAATGTCTATTCTATACCTATGACATCAATGGAAATTCAAGTTTCCAACAGAGGGGTATGGAGGCATATGTAAAATTAATTGAGATATCAAGAGAGATGTAGTGATCCTATGCTATCCTTAATCTAGATTCTTAATTTTCCTTTGGGATGTGGGAATACATTGTTGCTTGGGGCTTGGTTCAATGATAGTTTGGTCCAAGATAATGCTACAAATTGTATTTACTTTCCTTCTAATTTCAATTAAAGAAGAAATTAGGGAGAAAATAAAACATAATAGGAACAATCACAAGAATAAATAAGTTATGAAATTGAATATAGAATGATCCTACCTGTAGATTAATAATAAATTACTCAACCTAGAGAGTAAGTTGATTTATAGTTCCTCCTTTATAGCTTTTGTGTTATGCAAGGTTGTCATTTGTGATATATTACACCGAATCACTTGTTAACACATAGTTTTATACTATTAGGGCTTAGCCCCTTCTTCCTATTATGCATGATGTTTTATAAGGTTGTTCTAATTAACCGTTTAGTTAGCTATTTTTTTTCTTAATATGGCACCATTCATTGTTGTTTTTGATATTTTGAAGGATACTTTTTTAGAACCTTTTATTGATAGTAAAATTGGTAGTCAATTTTTTAATGAAGGTAAAAATGGGCTTGATCATGAATGTGATGATCATTTTTAATTACAAAACTAGTTTCTAAATAGACACTGTTATTTACTTTAAAAATAAACATTAGATAAATACATTTATTGGTAAATTTTAGAACTTTATTTTATTTTATTTTCTATCCTCGGGGTTATAAAAAATAGATGAGTTTCATCTCTACTATTTTGTAGAGTTGTTTTCATATATAATGGAGTATCTGGGACGTTGAATTTGTTTATTAATATGTTAACAAGATTATGCTTGATCGACGAACTCTAATTCCTTTGGAGTCAATCAAATATGTCCCTTTGTAACTCTACATCTCTTAATTGAAGTATCCCCTTCTCATTAAGACTTCTAATAATGCTTTAGAGAGACTAAAGTTTCCCTTCTCTTATCTAGTGTTGTTCTCCAATTTTACTGTTTCCTTTGTTTCACACTTTCTAGGATACCCACTTTCAAATTATGGGGTAAAACTTATTTATGGTTTTCCAAACCAAAGAGGCTCCACAGGGTTATTCTTTTTATAAATTTCTATGGTGTCGTCGGTTTTCTAACATATTTAGAGTGGAATTTGTCGTCATATATCCATCCAATCCGAAGACTATGCTACACTACCGACGCATTAATCGTCGATTATCCAAATAGAGGTAAGGAACATTCATCATATATAGGACCTTTAAGTGGTGAAAGAGTTCATTGGATATCCATCAAATCTGATGACTATGCTACACTATCGATACCTTCAGTCCGTTAGTTATATGACAGGTATTAAGGAGATTCGTCAGATTCCATAGTGGAGTTAGCCGTCGCATATTTGAAAAATATAAGGAGACGTCATTGATTGTTCGATCGATATGGAGCGACATTTGATGTTGGTTGTTCAACAATGGGATGTCAAAAATCTGACGAGTTTATTTCATTATCAAAATTGATGTGAAATTCAATTGATGTTTTAAAAGAAAGAAGTTTATCGAATTGTCAAAATCAATATGTCGAAAATCAAACATTTAGGATGTCAAAATTTGTGGTCAAATTCACTTGTGTTACATCTAAGAAACCTCTGATCTTCACTAGGATTTTACACTCAAACAACCTGTCTCTCTAGCTATGCTATAACACATCACTTCCTCTTTAGAGGGGTCTCGACTCTAGATCACACCAAGTATTTCTATGAAGCACTCGAACTTCACTCTCGCTAGAGGCTTGGCCAACACATTGAATATATGTTCATTTGTTTCCACATACTGGACCTTCACTTCTCCTCTCTACACCATATCCCTGTTGGAGACATTTACCACCATACAGACTCTTTTTGGTCAAATTGGCCTAGTTAACCCACTATCCTAAGTATAATTGACATTAAATGACATCAGTGGAGCATTAATTGACATCATCCAGTCACACCCACGCCTACCTATAGTCAAGAAGGCTAACTTAGCCTTCTCCTACAGTCAAGGAGGCTAACTGGAGCACTCTAGGGGTGATCTGAGTGATATTAATGCACCTATTTGCTAGCTGGTGGTTACAATTAGTTCAACCAGTCAGTTAAGGCACCTCCTCTCATTAAATATATTATTTAATGATTATTTATTATTATTTAAATGATCTGGAGTCAACAAGGGTGCCTCCACCAACTTATGATGATTAGTTCAGCTTCAGTTAACCTCATTGGGGTTCATTGAAGTCATTGAGCACTAGTACTTTATGGTTGGATTGCTATGACATTTGTTTGATCTCCTTCAGTTGAGATTCAGTCATTTATTGCACTTCAACTTCAGTTAGGGTTTGGTGAGTCAATTAGGGTTTTGGTCAAGTGGTTAACTGAGTGTGAACCAATGGATTGTAGTCAGTTAAGCCAGACTCACTCATTGATTTTGAATGACCTCCTTAGGTATTCTAATTCCTTGTTGATTCAAGCTACTGCTTGACATTGTTATTGTAACAATTCATTGTTTATTAAATATACAGAGAGGAAACCAATTCTGGTTCCAATTAACACCATTTCTAAGTTATTTGTTGATTATTTCTTGATGAGATTGATTATTTGTTCCTATATCAATGTGCAAGAATAATATGGTATCAGAGCATATGGCAGGACGAAGATCTATCTCTCAAAAACAAGCTTTTTGACAAATTTCTCCATGAAAAGTGAGCAATAGCTCAAAAATCCAGCACTGCACCAGAAGCCAAGGCTTACCACTCAATATCCCAAGTAAAGAACTTGTTGATCAAGCTTGCCTGATTGACTATGTTGGGTGTGATGAAAGCCTAGAATGTGTAGGCTGTTTGACCTTATTTCTCCCTTTCTGTTTTGATTTTCAGGTTTCTACAAGTGAAGCATTCACTCCAGCACATCCAAATGGCCTCCTCAGCAGATCTCTTGACTCCATACAATTTCCACTCATGGAAAAGTAATATGGAGATTCAGTTGTGCTCCAAAGTACTTTTTAGAGTCGCCATGGACACTGAAGTTGAGCCTGGATCCACCATAGAGAAATCAAGATTCTTGAACAAGAAGGATGAAGCCTTCGGTTTCTTGTGCCTCTCTATTTCCTAAGACCTTCTTTTCCATCTTACGGATTTGAAGAAACTGAAATAAATATGGGACAAATTGGAATCTCTATACGGAAAGCATGATGACTTGAGGGTTTACCAGCTTGAAAATGAACTCATGTCTCTCCAACCTTCCAATTTTGAGACTCTAAATGATTTCTTTACAAAGTTCAAGCATATTGTTTTACTCTTGAAGCAATGCAACATGGAGAAGGAGGATGATCAGCTCATCCTTGCCATACTCTCCAAACTCATGGCTGATTATTCAGTTTTTGTTTCTACATTCCATGTGGGGAAGCTCACAACCCCTGGATGGAAGATTCCTATACTCAATGCCTTCACTGAGTCCCTACCAAATGAACATGACAAACTTGTCCAGATGGGGATCATTTTATCTTCCCGTGATCAAGCCCTCCATGTCTCGGGGCCCAAAGATCTGAAGGGTAAAGGAAAGCAACAAAAAATCAGAAAACTAAATTTGATGCTCCCAAGCCTAGAGTTGAAAACCAGCAGCATGATGAATCTTTCGGCTCAAGGAAGAACAAAGGAAAAGGGCACAATGGGAAAGAAAAAGTCAAGTGTTCTTACTGCGAGAAGGGTTTCCGCCCTAAACATGCCTACATGAAGAAAAATATTGATGAAGCAACCTCTCTCCTTGAGAGGAATAACATCAATATTTCAGAGAGCTTTCGAAGGAGAGATCACCAAGATTGGGAACCATAGCATGAGAAAGGTCATGCCCTCATGGAAAGCACTTCAAAGTCCAAAGCACTGCTGATTGAATCAGGAGCTTCAAATCACATGATGGATGAAAAAAAATAATTTTCATCCTTGGATACCTACAAATCCATCCCCATCCACATGGGAGATGACTCCACCATCATTTCCGAAGGACAAGGTACTGTAGATCTTGAAAATGGTTTTTTCTCTAATGTTTTGTATGTACCATCTCTAGCAGAAAATGTCCTTAGTGTATATCAGATGACACATACATGAATGCCTAAGAGAGTCTCTTTCATCCCAAATAATGTTGAGATAACATAAATTTCATCCGGTAAACTCATTGCTAAAGGCCTTGCAAACCATCATGCAAAAGCCTATGAGTTCTCTCACTTTGTTGCAGATGCAAAGCCCACCGCTCTGCTAACTCATGGAAGTGAGGTTAGTAGGCTGTGGCATGAGAGGTTTGGCCATATTAATTTCAAATATTTGCATAAATTACAGAAAAAATCCATGGTTTAAGGCCTCCTGGTCATCAAGGCAACCACGGGAATTTGCAAGGGCTGTGTGATTGGAAAACACTCTGAGCACAAGATCGATCGAGGGAAGGAAAACCGAGCTACAAGCATATTGGGGATGATACATTCTGATATCAGTGGTCCAATGCCTGTTACATCCATGAATGGATCTAGGTATCTCCTTACCTTTATTGATGATTTTTCAAGGTATACATGGGTGTTCTTTCTCAAAAAAAAATAAGAAGTATGTGAAAAATTTTCTGAATTGATGGCCTTGATCGAAAATGTCTCTGGGCTTAAGATCAAGATTTTGAGATATGATAATGGAGGGGAGTATGTTAGTAATTAGTTTCTATACATATGCTCCCAAATTGGTATTCAGGTCCAGCATTCAATTTCCTACACTCCCCAACAGAACGGAATACCGGAAAGGAAGAACCGGTCTCTCAAGGAGATGACCACTTGTATGTTGGAGTCAAAGAAGCTTGTTGCAAATTTGTGGGTTGAAGGCATGCATGCTGCAGCATACATTTAGAATAGGGTTCCACATTCATCTGTGAAGGTAAAGACTCCTTTCAAAGCATACTTCGGCCCAAGACGGATGTGTCGAACCTACGGGTGTTTGGGTCCACTGCATGGGCCCGGATTCCGCTTGATAAAAGAAGGGCTTTGCAACCGCAAAGCATAGAATGTATGTTTATTGGGTATCCTGATGAATCTAAAGGATTAAAACTTATATATATCAATACCAAACATATCATCACCGAGATAATTTTCAAGTTCAATGAGCCTCTCCAGGAGATGGAACTAGTGAAGGAGAAAACTGTTGAGTTTCCTTCCTATTCTACTAAATATTTGGATGATGAAATTGGGAGTGATGACCCTGATTTGGATCCTCTGATTTATGATATCAGTGTGTAGCAATAATAATATGTTGAATCAGAACATGAAGTGCAAAATCATCTTCCTACATGGTCCCAATAGACACTCTCCTCCGCAGGAGACAACATTGGAAATCCGGATGATCCAAGGAGAACCCGGTCTAATTTCCAAAGAGCAGGTATTGCACTCTCTTGTTATGATAATTTTCTGTACAAAAATTGATATTTGATGATTATTTCAGATCCAAAATCCTACTTCCATGCTTGGAATGATCCGAGATGGCAAGTAGCCATGGATGAAGAGATGCATTCTCTTCAAGAAAACCCCTACTTGGGAGCTCGTTTCACTTCCTCCGGGAAGGAAATTGGTTCAATGCAAGTGGGTGTTTCAGACAAAGGTTGCTGCTGGTGGAAGCACCTTCAAATATAAGGCAAGGCTGGTATCAAAAGGTTTCTCTCAGGTCCAAGGAGTGGACTACCATGAGACCTTTGCACCGGTTGCAAAAATGGACTCCATCCGCCTTGTTTTGGCAATTTCAACATCCAAGCACTGGGAGGTGCATCACATGGATGTTAAGTCAGAATTTATACATGAAGATATTCATGAGGAGATATACATTACGCAGCCTGAGGGCTACATCACTGATCCATATTTGGTTTGCAAGCTAAAGAAGTCACTATACGGGTTAAAACAGGCCCTAAGAGAGTGGTATTCCAAGATGGATGCCTTTCTTCTCTTGCAAAACTTATAGAGATGTAGATCAGATACAAATGTGTATTTAAAGTAGAATTATGGTCATATAATTATCATTGTTTTATATTTTTATGACTTACTGATCACAGGTAGCACAGTTGCCTCCATTTCAGCCATCAAAGCTGCTCTCCACAATGCCTTTCAAATGAGTGATTTGGGGCTTCTAAAACAATTTTTGGGGCTCGCAATCGAGCAAAATTCTGATGGGATTATGGTAAATCAGTACAAATACAATTCATACCTGTTATTAAAGTTTAACATGGCTGAATTTAGTCCTGCACCATTTCCTTTCCTTTCAGGGATCATCCTTGAAGAAGGAAAACACACACCTCCCATGGACTGCACTATCTATCGACAGCTGATTGGTAGCTTGTTGTACTTGACACATTCTAGGCCTAATATTTGTTATGCCATGAATTGTTAGAATAATCAACCCATAGTATTTACCCACTTAGACATTATTTCATTTATTTTGTCTTATTTGCCTAGTCCATGAGTCCCACCATGTGCAAGTTGCTAATTGCCTATCCATAGAGGTCAAACTTGCCATATTTGACTCATGTAGCGCCCTTGAGAGCTTTAGGAATCAAATCTGCTTTATTCCTGGCCTCCTAGGTGCCCATCTGCTTTTTCTGCTTTATTCCCTGCTTTTTCAGTGTTTTAAGGCACATAGGAAAGCAAGACTAGGTGAGGTGAATCAGCTTTGTTGCCTCTTCCTCCTCCACTCATTCCTCCATGCTTTTGCATGTATGAGCTGCCATTTGACCACTCTTTAGCTTGCCCATGTGCCCTTGCTAATTCATGGGGTCCTTGATAGATTTGGGATCAGCTTTTTACACCTATGGGGGATTTGCCTATTTTGGGTAAGCCTGCTTTATGCTAGATTTGGATGCTTCCTCATGCATTCGATTTGCTCATGTATTCTATATATTGAGCAGCCTATGTTATTACAGGTTTGGCTATTGTACACTCAGTTAATATAATTTTGTGTTACAGCTCCATATTCAGTCTCCATTGTTGATAATTTGCATGATCAATTGTTAATTGCTGTGAGTGAAATTAATATACTGCAGGCCTGAATTTCTACATGAATGATGTATCAAGAAACATGCATCAGACTCATGATATTCATTGGAAGGTATCCAAGAGGATCCTCTAGTATATTCAGGGAACCGGGACCTACGACATTCACTATGCAGCAGACTCCGAGCTAGAGCTGGTTGGATACACAGATTCTGATTGGGTAGGTGATTCTATTGATAAGAATTAAACTTATAGATATTTATTCATGTTTTGTGGTCACCCCATTTGCTGGTCAAGCAAAAAGCAGGCTTCCATAGCACTATCTTCAGCAGAGGCTGAGTATCGAGGAGGCGGACATAGTTTGGTTGCAAGGCATTCTTTCAGAGTTTGATCTTGGTAGTACTTTATCCACTGTCCTCTTTTGTGACAAAAAGAGTGCTATTAAGATATCCATGGATCCAGTTACCAGGTAGAGGACCAAGCATGTAGAGATTCACATGCACTACATCAGGGAGCTAGTGCATGACATGACCATCATTCTGCAATACTGCCCGACTGATGAGCAGATTGCAGACATCTTCACCAAGAGATTTTCAGAAAAGAATTTCACTTACCTCCATTCACTGTTGGGGGTGAGTTCATCAGGGTGATTCAAACTACTTTCAGTGTTCAGCTTGAGGGTGGGGTTTTCCCTCTTTTCCTCACTTAGTTTGTTTTGAGCATTGCTTCAGTTTCAGCATTGTACAGGGTGACCTATGGCCTTAGTTGTCGGGACCCTAGCATTTTTATACATCTATGTTTTCTAACTCTTCCTGAGTATAGCTTAAGGGGGGGTGTTGGAGACATTTACCACCATACACACTCTTTTTGGTCAAATTGGCCTAGTTAACCCACTATCCTAAGTATAATTGACATTAAATGACATCAGTGGAGCATTAATTGACATTATCTAGTCACACCCATGCCTACCTACAGTCAAGGAATCTAACTTAGCCTTCTCCTACAGTCAAGGAGGCTAACTGGAGCACTCCGGGGGTGATCTGAGTGATATTAATGCACCTAATTGCTAACTGGTCGTTACAATCAGTTCAACCAGTTAGTTAAGGTGCCTCCTCTCATTAAATATAGTATTTAATGATTATTTATTATTATTTAAATGATTTGGAGTCAACAAGGGCACCTCCACCAACTTCGGATGATCAGTTCAGCTTTAGTTAACCTCATCGGGGTTCATTGAAGTCATTGAGCACTAGAATTTGATGGTTGGATTGCTATGACATGTGTTTGATCTCCTTCAGTTGAGATTCAGTCATTTATTGCACGTCGACTTCAGTTAGGGTTTGGTGAGTCAATTAGGGTTTTGGTCAAGTGGTTAACTAAGTGTGAACCAATGGCTTGCAGTCAGTTAAGCCAGACTCACTCATTAATTTTTAATGACCTCCTTAGGTATTCGAATTCCTCATTGATTCAAGCTATTGCTTTACATTGTTATTGTAACCATTCATTGTTTATTAAATATATAGAGAGGAAACCAATTCTGGTTTCGATTAACACCATTTCTGAGTTATTTGTTGATTATTTCTTGATGAGATTGATTATTTGTTCCTAGATCAATGTGCAAGAATAATAATCCCTGATATATTGGATCTTGATCTAGACGTGCTTCGATTTCTCATGGAACACTGGGTTTTCTGAAAATTTGAAGCAACTCTAATTGTCGCATAAGATACAAGTCACATCAAACTGGATATCAGACAAGTCAGGTAGTATATTTTGTAGCCACACTTCCTCGCAACTAACCGAGCAAGAGGAAACATACTCTTCCATGTTTGTACTTAGCGCTATGTATGATTTCCTCCTTCTAAACCAGGAGATCATGCCATATCCCAAACTGAAGAAGAAACCTGAAGTGCTATTCCTGTCAGTGGCACTACCTACCAAATCTAAATAAACATAACCGTGTAGGTTAATCTTCTGATTCACATCATATTTGAGCCCATGATCCATTGTACCTCTTAGGTACCCCAGTATAATCTTTTCATCTATCAGGTGAACATGTCTCGGATCCATCATGAATTAGCTCAGCGTGTTAACCATAATGCATATGTCTGGCCTCGTATTTTTTAGTTACATCAATGAGCCAATCATCTAATGACACATTGTGGCATCAACCATATTGGATGAAGCATCACTCAGAAGCTTCAAGTTAGTTTTCTCAGGTGTGGCTATTTCCTTGCACTCCAACATTCTGAATCTCTTTAGAATATCCACTGCATACTTTCCTTGAACAAGGAAGATCCCATATACACTCTACCACACCTCCATTCCTAAGAAGTAGTGCATCATACCTAGGTATTTCATATTGAACTCTATAGCAAGTATCCTCCTTGCATATTTAATTAGTTCATCTTCACGTGTCAGAAACAATTCATCGACATATAGCAGAAGCATCACTGGTATTCGGTACTCAACCTTGAAGTAAAGGTTGGAATCCACTTTACTCTTGGAAAATCTTAGGCTCATCAAGAATCTATCCATCCTACCATACCATGTCCTTGGTGATTATTTCAATCCATACAAATCCTTCTTCAATTTTCACACATGGGTCTTCCTATGATGTGTCTCGAATCCTAGTGGATGTTCCATGTACACTTCCTCCTCGATTACACCATTTAAGAAAGTTGTCTTGAGATCCATCTGGTTTATTTTCTATTTCATAACTGCTTTCAATGAAAGTATGGTCCTAATGGAAGTGTACCTCACCATGGGTGCAAATTTCTCTTTGTAGTCTATACCTTCTTTCTGTGAGAAGCCTCATGCTACAAACCTTGCCTTATATTTATCGATGCTACCATTTGCAACATGATTGATATTGTAGATCTAGTTTGAAGTCATGAAAAACTTCTTTTATGGTCTCAGAACTATCTCCTAGACATCATTCTTCATAATCGACTGATAGTCCTTGATCATATCATCTTTCCATTTTGTCTTTTCTACAACCTCTTCATAGATTGGAAATTTGGCGACATCCTAGGTGACTATGGCCATTGAAAAATGAAACTGTCTGCATCCAGCTATATCAGTTGCGCCATGTGCTCCTCTAGCATAGCATCATCATCCACTCTGTTCGTAGTGGCAATGCGCAGAATGAGAACGATGAATTCCATAGGCATCACTACCTCTTGTCCATAGACCAATTTGAACAGTGTTTTCCCTGTCAGCCTCTTGCACGTGGTGCAATAGACCCACAGCACTGCAGGAATATTCATATTCCAATCATATTGGTTAGTGTTGCATACCTTGGTCAGTGCATGCTCCAATATCTTATTTAATCCCTCCACCATCTTGTTCGCCTGCAGATGGTAGGGTGTACTTTTCTTGTGCTGAATCTGCAATTCTTCTGTCAGGGCTCTTACTATGTGGTTGATAAAATGACTACCCTGGTCACTCATCAATATTCTTAGACTCCCAAATTGCATCATGATATTTTCAAACACAAATTTGGTCATCTTCGTAGCATTACAGTCCACAACTGGTGCATCCTTCACCCATCTCATCAGATAGTCTGTCGCAATGATGATGTAGCATGTACCAGTTATTTTCCCAAGTGGGTTGATTGGACCCACAAATTCTACTTCCCATTTATCAAAAGGTTGCAAAGTTACCTAGGGTACAAGTGGCATATCATCCCATTATGATGTTTTTCCAATGTGTTGATAGACATCACAACTCCTTACATAACTTGCCGCATCATTATGAAGAGTGGGCCACTAGATCCCTACTCGAAGCACCTTTCGCGCAATTTCCTTTCCTCCATAGTACCCCCCAACCACTCTGGCATGCTCTTCTTCCAAAATTTGATGTTGTTCATGCGGGAGGACATAGCGCCACAAGATTTCATTAGGTCCCATCTTATACAAGTGTCCAACAATCAACTGAAAGTCAGAATCTTTAACCACCAACTGCTTCTTTTGACTTTTGGAAATTTCTTCTTGTGCGACTCTGGTCACCAAGAACTATATTATTGCAGCATATTGGTCATCTACCATTTCAACTTGAAACAACTATGCATCCAACAGCCCATCTTCAAAGTTGGAAGGTTCCTCTCCCATCTCGATTCTTGAAAAATGATTGGGACCAGCATTCAAGTGGCCCGACTTCACTATAATATCAAAATAAAATTCCTAAAAGAGGAGTAGTCATCTACATATCTTCCCCCCCAACACAGCATTATTGACCATATACTTCAATGCTGAATAGCTAATGAACATTTTGAAGTGACCTCCTAGAAGATAATGCCTGAATTTTTGCAGTGCATAAACCATCACGAGCCCCTCACACTCCGTGGTTGTATAATTCTTCTTGGAAAATAATAACTTCTAACTTGCAAAAGAAATAGGGTGATACAAATCACCATCGTTTGGCTGTGCGAGCACTACTCCTAGTGCAACTAAAGATGCACCAACATGAACATAGCACTCCTTGTTCCAATATGGAGATACAAGTATTGGTGCCAAAGTCATCTTGGCCTTCAGCGTGTCAAAAATACTTTAGAATTCGGGACTCCATAGGAACACAACATCCTTCTTCAACAATTTATCCATAGGGGCAGTGATTGTGACATATCCTCTAATGAATTTGTGATAGTACCCAATGTGTCAGAGCATCGCCCACAGCATCTTGACATTGGTCGGTGGAAGCTAGCCCCGAATGAGTGCGATCTTTGCAGGATCAACTAGTAGTCCTTGTCTACACACCATGTGACCCAACAATATTCCAAAAGGTGCACAAAAGATGCACTTCTTAGAGTTTAGTGTGATCTAACGCTATCGACATCTTTCCAGCATCCGTCGAAGATTGGTTAAGTGATACTTGAATAGCCCGTATAGTGTCCAGTCGTCCATATATACCTAGAGGAACTTCTGAATGAAGTCTTTGAATGCCACGACAACCACTTGGAAAAAGATGGCAGGTGCATTTTTCAATCCAAATGGCATCACGGTCTATTGGAAACAATGCCATTTTGTAACAAATGTTGTCTTGTGGCGATCTTCTTTGGCAATTCTGATCTCGTGATACCTAGAAAATCCATCTGTGAATGAGTACATTTATTGGCCACCTATTCCTTCAATAACTTCATCTGTGAATGATGTTGGGAATGGATCATGCATCGTTCAATTTCCTGAGGTCAACACAGATCTAGACTTCCCTAGTCTTCTTGTCTTGGACCACCATAGGACTTATCCATTCTGTTTCTTCAACAAGATGAATAATTCTGGCATCTAACATCTGGTCAAGTTCAGTATTGAACCTTTCTTTATATCACAGATTCAAGCGATATGGCCTCTGCCATATTGGTTTTGCATCTAGTTTTAACAGGATTTTGATTTCCCCTAGGTCACCCAATATCCCCTTCATTTTTGAGAATTTTGTTGGTAATAGATCTTGAAACTCATGCAATAGATCTGTGATCTTTGCCATGGTCTCCTCATCCTAGTAGTCCCCAATATTCGCAAATTTTGGATTCTCTTTCGTCCCAATGTTAACTTTCTTAATCTTCATTATTTGAGTCATGGGATTAGTCAGCACATTTGATGTTGCGACATCTCGACTTCCTTCAGCCTCCAGAATATTAATATTGTGCAACTCATCATCATCCTCTAAATCGCCAGAGATGTTGTAACATTCCATAATCTATTGCATTTGGTAATGCACATGTGGATCCATAGGATATGCGATTGGTACAACTTTCAAGACTACATCCCGAATGATCTTCAGTGTATTGTTAACCTCTACATTGGCGTTTTCAAAGCCAAAGGTATGCACAAAGCAAGCAGGCAGCTCCTCCCAAGTAGTTATTTCTCTGCACATTTCTGTTGATATGTACCAAGACCTCGGCAGTTTATCCAAGGTATGAATAAAGGCATAGATCCATTCATCCTTTGGTCACGATGCCCACAGATTATGGCATTCCCTCAGATGACTACAAGGGTCATTTTGTCCATCATATCTCCCGGTGTGATATACCTCCATATCTCCAAAACGTACGGTCATCAACCTTCGACACTGTGCCCATTCATGAATTTCCTCCTTATGAGCTTCCCAACAACGTGCTGGAGTGGGCTTCAGTGCTTCTCCTAATTTCAACAAGCGCTGAGGCTCACATACCTTTGCTTAGAACTCCTTGAGGAACTCAGATAGTTTTGGTAGCCCTTCATATATTGGCAGCTCAACAATATCAGTCACAACATGGTGCAATGACTGTGTGATTAGTCCACACTTTCTAAAGGACACTTCATGCATGCGATGTTGCCAATTTTCCAACACATTCACAGAATTAGAGGACGTATAGCTAGTGCTATGCCAACCAAGTTTCCCCTCGGTCATCGGGTGGATATAATCTTCAGAGATGTTGTATACATGATCCCACCCCTTGACAAATTCGTCCTTCATAGGTTCGATGTATCTTCGGCCTTCAGTTGGATCCATGGGTGCGATGACTTGAATATCCTTATTTTTTAATTTCATCATCCTCTTCTTAAAATTAATTATGGCCATACTGTCATTATTCCATCCAATCCCCAACAATGTAGGATAGGAGCCTTCCCCATTCATGACTTCAATTACATCAAAGTCAGTGTGTGTTCTCATGCCTTCAACATCTACAACTAAGTTCATCACACTTATAATTGGTTGCACCTTAGTTTGGTTCACCAATCTGAGCTACTTAGGGGACCATCCCATCATAGGGCTCCCCATTTTCTCCTATGTCTATTTAGTTAGGATGTTCAAATCCATTTGCAGGTCCACAATGACTGATTCCACCTCATAGTCATGTATCTGGATATTCATACACATCTCTTTACCTGTGTTTTTCTTTTCCAAGGAGTTCACTATAGAGTCCTACCTCTCCTTGCCTGGGCGGTACCAGCCTTTCAAGCTCAACAAGAGCCTTAGGATGTCGTGTGAGTGATAAAAATTTCTCAAAGAGCTACTGCAAGGTACCATGCTGCCGTGATGGTCCTGCTTCTAAGGATAAATCAAAAGCAGATGGCATTTCATAGATAGGAAACTTACCCAGATTACGTTCGATCGCATCCCGCATCTCAAAAAATCTCTCTTTTTCATTCTCAATATTAAACTCTGCTTTCTTCTTTCCAACTAATCAAACTGTGGCTAGGGTCCATCATCTCCCAACGTCGCTCCTCCATGAGTAACAATGGCGACGTCGACATCCTGCATCCTGGGCTCTGCTGAAATCATCACGACTGTTGGACCTTGCATCTCGTTCATCGACGCAGTCTAAGCCAATAGTGGATTTTTCTTCACTGGTGGGTTCAATATATGATTCATGGCCTGGTTCTGAAGTGGAACCTAGTTATGGGCCTGGTTCTGTAACTGAATTTGGACAGGTAGTTGATTTTGAGTCTACAACTGGGCTTGATTTTGCAATTGCGAAACATTCTCGATTTTCCATATTACGATTAATTGGGGGCAGTTTTCCATGATGTGATCAATTGCTACATAGTATGTAAATAATCACTACAAGTGTGGGTATTCTATTTGATAATGTCTAAAAAATCCACAATTGTAACACTAGACGGATGCACGACCTCGTCCCCCTCCTCGTCCAAAGCCTCCTCCTTTGCCCCGGAATCCTCCCTTCTATGAGTATTGTGGCAGAAATATCTGTTACGATGGGGGATTCAGTTGTTGCTGAAAAAATTCCATTGCTTGGACATATTGTGGATGTGCGTGAGCCATTGGTATTTGCTTATATGGTTGTTGTGGTGTGAGCTACATCTGCGGTGCAAACTATGGGTGCGACTGCAGTGGGAAAAAATTCATCGGCAGTGGCCATGTGTACTACAATTGTGGTTGAGAACCTACCACTTGAGGCTATATTTTTTGTTGTTGTACTACACGGTGACCCTCTCCTTTCACAAAATACGAATCGTATGTTCTTTCGTAAAGCAAATTGTATGTCCAACAATCTCTATCCTCATGCCCGACTAAGAGACTAAATGAACAATATAAATTGGCGTGTTTTGACACCATCCTTTGTGTATAGCTACATTCATCATGTCGATGTCCATAGACCTAGAATATGCGACACCATGGCATACCACCACTACTCAACGAGTTCGGTGCTCTTGATAACAGGTAGTTTCTAAAGTTGGGGCAGGTATCTTTGGTATGGCCATATGCATGACACCAAGTACACCAAAGATTAGCACAATCCTCCTTACCTTTCTTGAAATCCTACAGCTGAAGTGTGAGGTTGGCTAGTTGCAACTGAATTTGATTCATCCTGAAGGAACTCTCCCCAATGGGTGAAGCTTTGAGCTTCATCACAATTTCTAGGGCTTTGCTCTGCATCGCTATCTTTTGCTGCATGAATGGTTGTCATCTATGTGAAACCAATGCTATGATAAACCATTCTTTATGATGGATGTCACTCATAGAAAAAATGACTCTGGCCATCAGTGTCTTGAACCTCTGATCAAAGTCCCAAATGGTCTCATAAGGAAATTGCTTAATTTCCTCCAGCTCTGTAATGTATTGTGCTTCCAACTTCAGCTTCCTGAATTCCTCGATTAGTCCCATCCAGATCTCATCCAATGTCTTTGCTAGAGTCTATTGAGGAACTTGGGTAAACTTCATAAACCAGTTGAGCATGCGACCTGTCAAGTAGTCACAAGTTGTCCTTTCTTTACATCATCTGTAGTGGTCTATCTAACAGTCCACACTACTTCACATAAAAACCAATACCGGTTGGGATCATCATTCCTGCTTCCATGGAATAAAGGTAGCTTCATATCATCACCCACCATCCTGGGCCTCCTTTCGACAAATTATGATCTACTACTAGACTATTTTGGACACGTCGGGCAAGTTGACGTGGGACTTGGAGTTTTTCCTGAAGTTGGATTAGTGCGCAGAGGTGTGGGTACGTTGGTGCTCGAGTTTAATCTTACCATCATTCTGGGTCTATTATGGGCCTGGTTTTCCTCATCACCACTATAAGGTCACTTCATCCCATGTGGTCATCCTTCGTGGTCTTGCGTTCTGATCGCAGCAGGACCTTCCCCTGTCCTCTGCCTCTTCTCTAGTTGGAACCTTTCTCCTCCCCTTGTACAACCACTTTCTTCCTTAGCTTCCCTCACAATATCATCAAAACTTACACCCATATACCCCTTTTCTTCTCATTCATCTCCCCCCTTGGTCTCAGTATCTGCATCCTCCACACACCAAGGTGATACTACTCTAGGTGCATCTTGAGTATACCCTTCTCACAAATCAGCATTTTAATTGACAATTGAAGCGACAGCAAGAACCTACCTCTGGTTCTGTTAAAGAATTCCCTTTCTGCTTCATAGTAATATTTATTGGTGTCGACTGCAAACTCCATGATATATCCCTCGAGGATACTATCCAACCAGACCTCGACGTTCCACGACGCTCTGTTGCCAGTCTCCTGTAGTTCTTAGATCAGTTTAGGGGTCTAGGACGTCAGTTCTCCTCCTTGAAAGTTTATCTTCTTGTATGTGAATCACACTAGCCACTCGTACAATATGATAGGAAATTTTCTAAAAAAATATTCGGGCCGACCATCGTGGATGTACCTTTCTAACCATTCGGTTATTGTTAGCCCGGGGTTCTAGTTTTTTGCCTCAGCAAATTCTCACATCTTCTGATCAAACCTTGTAGTTTTGATCACGTTGGATTCCACGTCCCTTATTGGGTAACCATTGATCGAGTGCCACATGCCCTCCTCGCAGTCGCAACAAGGTCCTAGCAACAGAACCATTTGTTGGTGCAATCATGAACCAACAAAACCTAGTCGACAAGGGTTCCACTCTGTCGACGCTTAACACTCAGCAATCTCCCTTAGCATCAGCCCAGACAGGTTTTAACCTATCCAGCAACACGCATAAAGTGGATGAGGTCTCACCCAAGATTTTCTAGGGAGAGTTGTCTAAACCAAGTTTCCAAAGTATAGAGGAGGGTTTGGGGAATCCGACATTCATTAGCTCGCTTCCCAGATCTAATCTACTTGCTTTCTCAAAATATAACTATTCAATATGTCACAATCTTCATCATGTCAGCAGATATATGAGTGGGCAAACAGATCTAAAAGATGACAGTATCCATATGAAGAAAGCATTGCATTACCCATTCATATGCAAATCCATTCATTCATCATTTCTCATCAGAATCGCAGCAGTGTAAAATAGGAAAAAGGTAAAAATGCAACACCGAGTTCAGATCAATCCACATCAAATTATATTATTTTTGCAAAATGAATCACAAATAAAAAATAGACAGTGATCCATCAAACCCCAGTATTCACTCTCTATCTCTGCATTTCTATGTATATCTTCTTACATGCATAATTATTCTATTTATAGGCTTGCGCCTTTACATTCAAGGTCCACTTCTGACTAAATTCTAACCAACTTCTAACTAATTTAACCACTAAGGACCAATATTATTAAGAAATGGTCAATAAGTACAAATAGTGACATGAAAACATACAAAGTGTACTCTTTTCCTCCTATCTCGCCATCTTTGTCTTGCATGGCGTCGTGCAAGTATGCACAACATCCTAGATGCTACACAATTCACTTATCTCGAACCGCTTGCCAACAAGCTCCATTTGCATCTAGTGTAGATATGGAGAGAATATTCTTCTTCAATCCTAGAACATATAACACATCCTTCATCTTTAATGATGTCCCATATTCAAGCTTGTATGAAGCTTCTCTACTCCCTTTTATGGGGTATTGGTAATCATCCTTAAGTTTCACCTCGTGAGGTCACTCATGTTTAGACATATTAACAAATGATTCCTTGTATCCCATCATGTGTTTAGAAGCTCCAATATCCACAATCTAATCATTTATTTCGTGTGAGATAGTTCCAATAAGTGCCGAGATTAACACATAATCTTCATCTGAATCATCCTTCTCTCTTGTGAATATTTTTTTCGTTGGTTCATCATCTTCGACAACATGAGAATGGTGTCTCCTTTTCCTGATGGGAGAATCTCTTGCAAAGTGTCCCTTTTCATCACAAGTATAACATAAAACATTTGAAGGATATCTCTTTGTCTTATTTTGTTTATTGTCATTCTTCTTGCTTTGATTAAATTCCTCCTTCTTCTCCTTCTTCTTGAAGTTCTTTCTAGTGTGAACTGTGAGATATTGATCTTCAATTTCTCCCATCTTCTCTTAGCACAAGTCGAGCTTCTTCTTGTGAAAATTATTCTCGGAGTCTACTGAAAGAGATCATCCTCCTTCTTGCACAAATTCCTTGAATTAATGAATCCCATGATCTAGGGAAACCATTCAAGGTTGAAATTACAATTTCTCCTTCTTCAACATTCTCTTCAACCACTTCAAGTTGTTCTATGATTTGAGCAACACTTGTGAAGTAAGACTGTATAGTATAGGAGTTTTGTATCTTCACATTCTTCAATTATTTCCTCAAAGTCATCTTTCAGTTGATGTTCTTTCCTTCGAACATATTTGGAAAAGCCTCATATACTTCCTTTGGTGTCTTGAATAAAGACACATGGGGGATGAGGTGATCCTTAATAGAATCTGCAATGACTCTCTTGGCCGTATTCATGCTTCTCTTATAAGAAGTCTTAGCATCATGTCCCTTTGGTTTTGGAACCTCCTCAGTGATGTACTGATCCAAATAATTTTCTTCAAGGATCACGGAGATTATGTACTTCCATGCTTGGAAGTTAACAACCCCTCCAATATTTTCCTCAAGTTGTGTATGGTGATTCATGTGTTCAAATGAGAACATCAAATGGAAACAAAAAATGTTTAGATCTTACTGATTTTAGGTGTACGACCTGATTCTGGAGTTGGTTGAACTAGGGTTTGTAAGAGAAACCCTAATTTTCCAAACTTGGAGTTTGGGAATTATATTTGGATAGAAATATGTGCCTCCTTGAGGTGAGTTTCTCAACAAGGCAACTTTTTGAAGAATGAGGTGGGAAGCCTCTGAAACATGATGCCCCAGTTTCTCCCAGTACTAGTGACAGGTTCAAAAATGAAACTTCTTTAAATCTAAAATTTCTTCCACCAAAATATGCGCCATACTAAGGCGAGTTATCCTAGCCCTCTTTTCTTGAAGATCTATGGCGAGAACACCTTGAACTAGGAAGCGCTAGTTTCTATATTTACACAGTGCCTTCTTTCATAGAGGCTATGATACCATGTTAGTTTTTCTAGATCTTATTAGATTAATTAGGATCTTTGTCTGAAATAATAACAAGTAAAAATAGATGCATAAGATATAACAGATACACAAGACACATAATTTCACTAGGGAAACCATAAACGAGAAAATCCCACAAACTTCCTCATAATAGTACAACCACAAATACTATGTCACAAGATGATAAATCCCACTAATAAGAAGTATTCATGAACTATCTATGTCTCCTCCCTTGTCTCTCTCTCACTCTCATGCAAAATTGAGTGAGTGTGAAGTGTGTATAAATGAGGGAGGGAACCTCTATATTTATACTGATCAAGTGACTGGACTTTTACATGACTAGGATGACTTGTATCCCTAACATGACTAACTTCTCCTAGAGAGACTCCAAATACACATTACATGATGTTACACTGGGGACTATTTCCTCGACTTACAATAAAGGTTGTACCTCAAGGTTTACAAAAAATAAAGACATACTGCAAGGAGGTAAACACGTCTCTAATGGGAGTACAACAACATAGTATGGTACTATACATTAGAATATCTTTCAAAGTTACAAATACATCAACATTATACCATAATATTTTTCTTGTGGATTTTGAGACATAATTTTATCCCTTAGACACCACAGAGGTCTTGCAAAGGGAATCTTTGTCATGTGATTAGGATAAGATTGCCATTTTGAGTTTGGCACATTGAGTATGGTTATCATGGCTTTATACACGATCCAAGGTCAAAATATAGAATAAAGTGGTGATATAATTTAGTAACCTAACACTGAATAATGTGATGATCGATAGAATTTAGTAACCTAATACTAAATAAAGCGATGATATGATTTAGTAACCTAGTATGTAATAAAGTCACTAGTAGAAAAATGGGTGATAAATGAACAAGCAACTAGAAAATTTGGCCACCATGTGAAATAAATGACTAAACCACTAAAACGTTGGTCACCATAGTATTTTTAAGTGAAATATGACTAAATTTGAGCAATTTTAAGTGATTATAATTAAAAATAACTAAAATAAATGACTAATTTAGTCATGGGATAAAAATTACGACTAGACAGTCTCAAAGATTGGTAATTTCTCATTCAAATTATCACCATGTCCTGAATTTTATACGAATGTGTCCAACTTATTACAATGATCATGCTCGTATTTTTTTTTATCAAGATCGTCATCGTTTGACCCTTTCGACACTCGATTAAAGTTTCAACATAGTGTGGTTGAGTCGAGTCTTGGCATTGGAATTCCATGAAGTTGGTGTCATTGTGTTCATGTTGTTGTATTAGTCATGCTCATATTTTGTTTGATAAAAACTGTTGTTGTTTGACCGTCTCGATAGTTTGTTAAATTTTTGGCATGAGGGGGTCCATGAATCCATCTACAGCGTTAAAATTTACAAAATTGTAAAATTTTATTGTTAACATTACAATGATCCATTGCCAATTTTCATTGGATTATCCATTTTCATATTTTAATGCTACAAATGGATGCAAGGGGGGTCATTGAATCCATCTACAACATTAAAATTTATGATATTGTAAAATGGCCATATTCCTATTCATTATTCACCTTTGTATCATGATCTTATTGCAAAAACATTAACATACATTCTATTATCGAATGCTAATTTAATCAGTGGAAATTCCTAATCTCACTTTTGGATTACTCATCAATAGGGGAGTATTGTTAGATTTAAAAGGCATCTCTTTTCAATATCTAGGATATGAGAGGTGACATTACATGAAAAAGATTCACTTTATAGGCTTGTGTGGTGGTCATAGACCTGTTCCTTCATTACTCTTATATTTTACAAAAAAGAAAACACTTTGTTTTTATAAAGTTACTCTTCAATTTCACCATGTACTTTGTTGTTTAACTCTAGTAATCCTACCATAGGGACTCCACATTTGAGCTAGAGAAGAGATGCAATTGCAATTGTAATAGACCTAACTAGATGTGTCAATTGTACTAGAAGGATTCAAGAAAAATATTCATTCAAACCAAGAGATTCCTCATTCATTACAAATTAAAGAAAGAAAAGCCTTAGCCATGCTAATTTATTGATGAGGTCATGTTCATGAGAAAGTCAATTGTGTTAATTCATAGTTGACACAATGCAATATTTAGAAAACCCATAATCCAACCTGATCATTAAAACAAAATCAAAATATGAGTCGAGGGTACATGATTAAGAATCCATGAAAAATAATATATAAGAAAACATGTATTGAACAAGTTACAAGTGTGTTGGCCGGATTTTCTGACTATGGCCAACTATGGAGAACTAGCCCACACAAGGCGCTTAACACAACCCCGGTGTGTTAGGTGTAACTAACTCTTACAAGGTTATGGTCCTGCTACCTTTTAAATTTTTCTCTCTTAAGGAGAGTCTTCCTCTAAGTTCTACAAATTTCTCAAAAACTTCCTAATGAAGGATGAGTTATATAACTTCTATAATAATAATAAAAAACTAGTTATTTAACAACTACTAAAATACTATTAACTATTTTATCTATGAACTATGCTAACCTATCTTTCCCAATAGCAGTTCTAATGACTGTTGTCACTTGTTGCACTCTAAAACAAAAGTTTTGAAGATATGATATATTACAAGAGAAAACCTCATATAACATAACATAATCCCAATCATAAGTAGTAAATTACATACATATGTTTAAAAATAATAATAAGAAACAATTATTATTGAAAACACATGTGCTGTTACAAAACAACAAGCTATATCATGCATAAAATATGAAACTATTATAATAATTATTACTATCATAATATCTATGCAAATAGATAGTAGGAAAAGTAAAACATTTAAATAATGATGTAAAAGTCAAATTAGATAATTAAAATTATCCACAAATAGAATAAACATCATACTATTAGAGACTAAACATGGTGTATTCGAAAGAATAATAGTGGTCAAGAAAACACACAAAAATGTGTTTGCAAATCAAAGCATGAAATAAAATTGTAATAAGAGTGGTTTTTATATAACTGTATCTAAAAAAATAAAAAAGATACTAGTTTCTCTAGATGTATCTTAGAGTAGTATGCCGAAACAAATACAACCATGACAAATGATTTTGCTCCAAAATTCAGAAATGTTGCACCTCTATAGGACAGCCTTTTCTCTCTATTCGAATCCCCCACTTTAGTAACCCTGGTGACTAATATATTCAAAACAAACTAACTACCTATAGGATTATATGGACCTACTTTCTAAAATAGACTTTTCATTTAAAAACTTGTTACATAATAAATGTCATATCAGTTTGACAATTGTTAAGAAAAAATAAACAATCAACAATATTATATTATCGATTAGGTAACAAGGAATTTTAAGATAGTCAATACCATATCCCAAACAAAATAGGAATCTGGAAGCAGAATTTCCTTAAATCCAATAGCATAATAAGAGACCAATCACATCTAGAATAAATGTGAAATCCATCTGTAACAATAGTTTAAACATAATTTTAAGTTCTCATTTAAATTCATATTTAATCAATGAATTACAAATAAATGAATCATAAGCACTCCTATAGAATATTTGATTATGTAGGTGTGCTGATAAAATTATTCACTTACATGTTAAGAATCGAAAAACCTTCCAAATATAGATAAAACTGAAACAAAATGAGCTATGTAGTAATATGGAGTTTGGCTTCTCATCAAGCTTCATCTTGAATATGACTCAAAGCTTCATGACTTTAATTTTCTACTGTTCTTCTTGTTTTATCAGTCTTTCATTAACATAAACCAAGGATATGTTCATGGCTTTATACTTGTCCTTCCTTAATTTAAGTTCCTGCTAACGATTAACCCATAACAATAGTTCATTTTAAGACTCTTGATATCTTCTTTCATACCATGTGTATTGGAATGGCCCTCTTTCAATCTTGTTTCTAATTGGGAAATTTTATCTTAAAACACCTGTTTAATGGAATGTTTGAGTTTCTTCTCACTATGAGAAAACAGGGAATCTCCAGTGCATGAGGTATTTTGTTCAAATCGAAAAGAAGATGACTTTTCAGTAAACCCATTTACATGAGTTTCCATGGATTTATTAACCTCCATGCTTTGTTCATGGTTATCAACATTGTGAGAAAATTCATGAATCGGGGAGAGATCTTCGTCATCACTCACAACTTCCACCAAAGGGGGTTCCTTTTGTTGTTGCATCGTTACAAGATTTGAGACCATGGCCATGATATGGGTGAACTTGCGTGTGCTAACAGAGGCTAAATATTTTATTTAGGTATAACTTCATTTCAAAGAGCAGGGTCTTTGTTTGACAATTTTCTAACCCCTTTAACTTTTACACAGTTATATCATGAGTTTTAAAGGGTTATGATGGGTTGACAAAAGCTTCAACAAATGGAATATAACCATCCCATGTCATATCACACTTTAAATCATTCCTTGCGATAGGGTTATTGATTCCAGTATCCTTAGGGTTTGATATTGAGTCCAATTTGGGAGGTTTAGGCACTAATGAACTCCTTCTTTTCTATTGAACTTTAGGCAAAGGAGAAGGCCAATATTGGGTTTTCCCGAAACTATTTTCTCTAAAAAACTCATCCCAATTCCTAGCCACAAAATGAAACCGATACTGGATTATAATTTTAATGAGGTCGTTTTGGAGCAAAATACTATCTTGATACCCGACTATATGCTGGGTGATGTAAGCAATTTTTTCAAGACTATTGAACAATAAATAGGGAAGATTCACCTTCGAACCCTTAAACACCATATGAATTCTAAGATGGTATAAACGGACATGAGAAAAATGACCATAGAAAATAATATACCTAATAATTAACTGCAGGAGAGGGCGTGACTCGGGTTTCAGATATCTTGTTGAGTAGCCATCATTATTATCGAAATCATCCAAAATTGGAAGAAGAAGTGTTTTCATTGAATCCTATTGATTTCCCTTTATTTAAACCATCGCTCACCTTGTTGAGGGAGCTTAGTGGCTTTAGCTATGAGATCTTCTATCAAAACAAAACAGAGGTCTCCTATCTGATCCATGTTTTTTTTAAGACATGGAGCGAACTGTCAGGTAACCTCCATATGATTCCCATTGAAACTCCAAAATAAATAACCCCAACCAATCTTTTCAAGCAACTGAGTTTCCTCTGGTTCGATCTCTAACATCTCACTCCCAACAGGTTCAAATCGACAAAGTGGAGCCATCTCTCCAATGCAAAACTGGTGTATGGGGTGTGTTTGGAAAGAGGTCGTAAATATGGAGGGAATAGGAATCCAGGTCATTCCCAAAGTTTGCAATAGAACCGATTTTACCCACCATCGCAGTCGAAACCCTACAAGATTCCTAACAGATCGAGGTTAATGATGGCAGAGGGTGCAGAATAATGGTTATGTACAACATTCATTGATGGAAATGACATCCAAATGTCCCAATGATATAATGAATTGATACCAATCATGATAGTTGTATCATGAAAATATGTTTCACATTTTATTCATTGATATAGCATTTGCATAGTTTCAATTGTAGCTAAGATAAACAATAAGTCTCGATCCGTAGTTAAAATAATTACTTAACTGTAATCTTACGATAGCATTTAGTTTATGTAAAGGATAAAAATTATCAACCATAAACCTAATAATCACTTAAGGTATAAAATGAATTTTCCCATACACTTGTGTTACCTTGTAGATTACTGAAAATGATAAACAAAACATGAGGTCTTAAATAACCTGAGAAAAGTATATAAGATAGTGATATTATAAGATTTAAAATCATAGAAGTGAATGACCAATTAGTTCAATATTGAAGAGTATATTTCCAATCTGATATAAGTATCATCATCATACATTGATATATAATCAATAATTTAATGTACAATATTATATAAGAAAAACCAACTATATAGGATGCAGGTTTAGTAGCTGCGAAAGCCAGTCATTAGTGATACTTCAATGAAATGAGATTGATGACATAAAAATGACTTTCACTTCAAATGATAACATCCCATAATCAATACTAGAACAAAGGATTCCACCTAAGGTAATTATTAATTAGATCATCTTCATGCTTTTCGATTTAGTGTTTGTTGAGACCCCAACATGGATTTCAAACAAATTTAGCACTAATATTTGGGCCACTCCTCCAATTAAGAACTATAAGGGCTTTATAACAAGTGAATCCTACAACTTGTTTATCTCTACACTTAGATAAGGACAAAGAATAATTAATACCATGATGATAGTTTAGTCCATAATATCTCCCTTACCACTCAGTTTAGGAAACCTTCGTGAATAAAAATGGAGGGATCTTGTGTTTGGTCACAACAACCTGATTAATACTAAAGATATAGGAAGGTTGAAGAAATGCACTAGTGCAACACACACTTGTACTAAATTTCATATGTAGAATCATTACCCTAGTAGTGAGATAACATAGGTAGAAGCATTACCCTAGTGCCTCAAATACAAATTGTATTTAATATTGAACCCTCAATAATGAATATAATAACAAGAAATGTTGTTGTACTACAAAACTTCATGTCAGAAGAAAATATTGATGACATATGTATCTTGGAAAACATCATGGTTTGGTGTTTTGTTTAAGGGTCCACATTCACATGTAAAAGATATTGGGATAAACCAACCAAGTGGTGTTTTGCATTGCAAAAACTTTGTCCGCATGGATTAAAAATTAATGACATGGGTACCTTACAAAACACCTTGGTTTGCTTTTTGGTTTTGGTGTTTTGGGCACTATGATATACAACCAAAGGTAGTACCTCTTTATTTCCAACCCCATGGCAATGTTGTTGCATTACAACATCCCTATGCACATGAATAAAATATTAATGATGTGGACACCTAGATTTGGTGTTTTGGTTAAGGATTCATATTTAAAGGTAAATAATTTTGAGTTCCAAATCCAAGTGATGTCGATGCATTGCAACAACTCCATGCACATGAACAAAATATTAATGACACAGGTACCTTACTAGACACCTGTGTTTGGTGTTAGGGTCAAGATCAACATCCATAGGGAAAAGGTCTTGAGTTCCAACCCATGTTATGTTGTTGCATTGTGTTAAATCCATGCACATAAACAAAAGATTAATTGATGATACCTTTTCTGTAAATACCTCAATTTTATTCTTTGTCTAAGGATCCATATCCGCTTGTAAAAATTATAAAGCTCCAGCCTACAAGTGACGACCATTAATCACAACAACTCCATGAACATGAATAAAATACTTATGATACAAGTACCATTGAAAACATCTAAGTTTAGTGATTTGATTAAGGATGCATATCCATAGATAGATGCTCTTGAACTCCAACCTTCTAAGTATTGGGAACCTTACCAAACACCCTTGTTTAATGTTTTGGTTAAAGATTCATATCCAGATGTAAAATTTTTAAGTTCCAACTATCTACAACAAGACTACATTACAAAAATTCCATATACAAAAAAAATCTAAATAGTTAAATATTTAGATGAAAAGTATATACCCACAAATAAAATATCTTAAATATAAATTAATAAAAACATATAACATTAAATCTATGCATAAAAACCAAATTCACATTTAACAATGCCCCAAGTTACATAATATAAGTACAAAATCTTCGAGTCCAACTCTCTAAAAATATCAGTGCATCCCATCATTTCCATGTACAGTAATAAACTAAACACATATATTTCATTGAAGACTCCATCTAAACAAGTTCAATGTATTGAATAAAAAACAATTAAAACATAACATCGAATATATCCACAAAAGACCAAATTAAGCTAAAAACGATGCACCAAAAAGAGTGATATTTAAAAGTAGCATCATATAAATATATTAGAAGGAAGAAAACAAAATCAAGGGGGCATATATTATGCTTATACAAGACAATAATAACTGAAGAGGAGATAAATAGATTCCCAAGAAGAGAAGTTAGGGTCCTTGAAAACAAAGAACCTAGGTGGAAATGGAGGAATGCTAATTGATACCGATATATGTCAATCCTTGGTCTTAGAAAATGTTGAAATCCCACAGAAGGAGAATATGCAAAGTTTCCCATTATATAAAAAACACCCAATTCAAAGGGGAGGGCCCTTGACTACTTTATCCTTTGTGGGAAAAGGAATACAAATCTCTTTGATGTGATTTGTTCTACTGTGGTGGCATACATTGGTCATACTTATTTTCAGCTCTTACTATTCAAACCCCTTTTCTCATTTTCCATTCTCAAATGTCTATGGGGTCACTCTCACCATTTCAGAGCACCCAAGAAGAGGAGGAAGAAGAGAAGGACAGGGAGAATTCTAAGGCCAAACATTAAAAGCGAGATGGATCTTCATACCAACAAACCTATTTGGTAATTTATTTAATTTTTAATGCTTTTTGACATCACCATAGATAGCTGGATCCATGTGTCAATATTTATCAGTTCAGTATTCTTGTATCATAACACCCATATTCAACTCTAACATTAGAATTAATTTTCATAGAAGACCCAATATGTGTTAGAATAATCAATCTCTACATTAATGAATCAGAACACAAGCTTTAGAAGACCTCCATGGGAGTATACTTTCAAAACTTAAAATAGTGATTTACCAGTGAGCTTAGTTCGATTTTCTGAGGCCAACCAATATTGTATTGATTTCCCATTGTTGGCTGATTACTTTTATTTATATTCTAAGCCATTTAAGTAACATTTGTGGTCATTTTTTCGGTGGGTTAATTATGCTTTTTTTATGGAATTGAGGGCAATTTACTTCTCCCATTCTCATAGTGCATCCCCGCTGCGTTGATGTATTTGTAACTTCATAATGTATTCACTTGTATATTTTATATTGTATTTCATTGTACCTCGACGAAGATGTTTGTTCCTCTGATCACGAGAGTCATTAATATAATAAAGTCATGTAAATTCATTGACGTTAACCCTCCATTGTAAGTCGGAGCAATAGTCCCCATAGTTGAGGGGTATTAGGGTTATTAGACTCTCCTAGTGAGGTCGGCCCTATAGAGTAATTGTCAAGTGGAAAACTAGTATAAATAGAGAGTGATGCTCTCTATTTGAAGCACACACTCACTTAACTATAGCGCATGAGTGAGAGCGGAGGAGCTCGCACAAGTGAGAGAGAGAACAACTATGGGAGAACATCTTTGTGTTTTACTTTTTTTATTGGTGCTCATTCTATCTCTGAGGAAGTTGCAGGGTTTTCTCCTGTATGGATTTCTTGAGGAAAACTCTTTGTGTTTCTTATCTCTTGTGATTATTGTTGTGCATGTTATTCTCACAGATAAGATCCTAGATCATATTGATTAAATGATAAAAATATAACTTGGTATCAAAGCTAACCTGAGAAGAAGAAACTATGTAGCTGCAAAAGCTATGGATTCTTACTTTTTGGGTCTCTCTCCACATATCATCAGCAAAAGGAGCCTAGGATAACTCTCCATTGAAGGGCGCATCTTTCTGTCGAAGCAGAATTTGATTTCGGGCATTTTCAGTTTTTGACATGTCATTACTGCGGGAGATTAAGGATTTTCATAGAAGAGGATTTTTTTAGTCATCCCAGCAAAGGATTGATCTCCTCCTCAAAATCTAAATTTAGAGACCAAGATCAAATTTTTTGGTTGGGTAAAACTACGAGAAAGTCAAACCCTAATTTGACCCTGGAACAAAAAATCAACACTGTAAAAGATCAGCTCCAGATCAAGTTCAGGAATCTCAAATTGGTAAGATATAAATCTCTTCTATTTCCATTTTAGGTTATCATTAAAATATTAATTAGAGAATTTTCACTGTACAATTGAAATACAGCTGTAATGGAAGCTAATGAAAATTAGGGTTTCATGCCTGAAAAACCCTAAAATACTAAAACTAGTAGTTTGGGTACATTCACTATATCTCGATATTGGAGAATTCTAATGATCCATAACATTTACAGGCCAAATATCCATTCTTGATGTACCCTGTGTAAAAGTTTCAGCCTCAGATTCACTATATTATGGGATATATGATTCCTCCAAATCAGGGTTCCAACCTCTTGTAGGATTCATCCCTAAACAGGACACCTTGGGATAATCGCTATATCCCGGGCTACAAATGTACAAATGAAATTTCACAATATTTTCTATATAGAGCACACACTTTAATTCCTATGGTAAAATTTTCAAACCCCGAAGGGGAAACAATGACACCTGACAGTCTGTACAAGTTCACTATGTTGAATAGTCCTGAAATAAGTCACCTTGGGAAAACTCTCATAAGTCCCAATTGGTGAAACCAATTCTGATCAAACCTATGGTGTTGGAAATAAGACAGATGATGATACCTCATTGAAAATGTTTATACACATAGGAGCAATACTTTCTTAGATACCGCACAAACAATATCAGGCAATTCTGCAGAAGAAATTGAAGAAAACTAGGGCATCAGATATTTTGCAGTTCTGATCATAGTTTTGGGAACATGAGTATGATGCTCAGCTCGCCTTCAGAAGGCACGTCTTTCTATCCAATTAGATATGAAAGATTCCAAGTTTTGAAAATTAGGGTTTCTCTGAAAAACCCTAGATCAGCCATCTTTGGAACTAGGATGGAGACCTCAAATAGTAAGATATAATCTTTTTCTATTTACATTTGAGGTTCTCATTTCAGAATGACTAATCACACCATCTTGATGACAAGATTGGCGAAGGTGAAAAATTCCAAGTATGGAAGTATAGGACTTCCATTATCCTTGAAGAAATTGACTTGGATCAGTATTCCAGTAAGAAAGTTCTAAGAGCTAGAGGGATATGAGGCTAAGGCTAGAGCCAAGATAATCATTGAAAATTCTATTAAAGATCATCTCATCCCTCATGACAAACTCACAGATGGATGCGAGAAGAACTTTTGAAAAGGTTCAAGATAGAGGATCTTGATATCCAGTGACCCTAGATGGATACATAGAATATTAGTAGCATAGGAAGCTACTTGCCACTCCAGTATAGAATACATAAAGTATGAAAGGCATAGGGAGAATGATGATTCACTTCAGAGGGACTGACTGCACCAGATCTTGAGGTTTGAAATGGTACGACATGATGGAAAGATTACTGATGAATCTATGCTTTAGTGAGAGTAAAGAAGATTCCAACCTTTGTTTCAAGGTTGAAGGTAGAAGACTAGTAATGATCATGTTATATGTCAATGACCTGTTCCTGATAGGAAAATAGGAACTCATTAAAGATGCAAGAAGGAGACTTGCTACCGAGTTCAAGATGAAAGAATTGGGTATGATCCACTAATTTCTAGGCATGGAGGTGTGGTATAATACGGATGGAATATCCTTGGGACAAGGGAAGTATGAAGTGGAGATCCTGAAGAGGTTTGGGATGATGGACTGCAAGGCCATGACCACACCTATGGCATCGAAACTGAAGCTATTGAGTGATGATTCATCAGATTCGGTTGATGCTACAATGTATCGTCAGATGATTGGGTCATTGATGTACCTGAAGAACATGAGACCAGATATTTTCTTTGTTGTGAACACATTGAGCCAGTTCCTGATGAATTCAAGACATGTTCACCTGATTGCTGCAAAGCATATTCTGAGGTACCTGAAGGGTACAGTTGATTATGGTCTCAAGTATGAGGCAAATCAAAAGATTAAGCTGGAAGGTTATGTGGATTCAAATTGGGTAGTTAGTGCCATTGATAAGAAGAGAACTTCAAAGTTTCACTTCAGTTGGAGATCATGTGTGATCTCTTGGTTTAGCAGGAAGGAATACTGCATGGTACTGAGAACAACTGAGGAAAAATATGTTGCCACTTGCTCGGTTATTTTGGAGGTAGTATGTTTCTTTTGAAAAATATTATTTGATTTTATTGATCTAACTTGCATTTTTGTATGATGCACAGAGGAGCAATGAAGCTCTAGTATGTGATCCAGATCGAGATATCTCAAAAGAGGGAGTTCTAGCATAGCCAGTGAGACAGGTTGTCTGAGCATAAAATCTTGGCGAAGCTTGTAGGTTGCTCAGACGTAAAGAACCTTGTAGGTTGTACTCAGATGTAATCAGTCCTGGTGAAGCTCACAGGTTATCCCTAGACGTAATCAGCCATGATGTAATTCTATGCTAGAAATGGCTAGAGTGAAGTTTGAGTACTTCAGGGAGAATCTTGTTGTTCTCCAGATCGATGTTCCCTCCAAGGGGAACTGATCAGTCTGTGAGCCCTGCCAACATGGTCACAGGATAGGCCTCCCATGGTCGAATGTAAGTGTTGATCCCTTTTTACATGGTCATAGGCTAGGCCTCCCATGGTCAGATATAAGTGCCATGCCTTTCTGACATCATGGCAGGATATGCCTCCCATGGTCAAATGTAAGTGCAATTCCTTTTTGACATGGTGGAAGTCTAGGCCTCCCATGGTCAAATGTAAGTGCAAATAATTTCTGACATGGTGGTACGTGGGGCATCCCATGGTCATATGTAAGTGCATAACCTTTCTGACATGGTGGTAGGCTAGGCCTCCCATGATCAGATGTAAGTGCAGAGACTTTCTGACATGGTGGTAGGTACGGCCTCCCATGGTTAGATGTAAGTGCAGATCCTTTCTGACATGGTGTTAGGTGGGGCCTCCCATGGTCAGATGTAAGTGCAGATCCTTTTCAACATGGTGGCAGGTTGGGCCTCCCATGGTTGGATGTAAGTGTTGGGCCTTTCTAACATGGTGGCAGGATGGTCCTCCCCTGGTCGGAAGTAAGTGTCAAGCCTTTCTGACATGGTGGAAGGTTGGGCCTTCCATGGTCAGATGTAAGTGTTGGTCCTTTCTGACATGGTGGCAGGCTGGGCCTCCCATGGTTAGATGTAAGTGTTGGTCCTTTCTGACATGGTGGTAGGCTGGGCCTCCCATGGTCAGATGTAAGTGTTGGGCCTTTCTGACATGGTGGCAGGTTGGGCCTCCCATGGTCAGATGTAAGAGCTGGGCCTTTCTGACATGGTGGCAGGCTGGACCTCCTATGGTCAAATGTAAGCGCTGGTCCTTTTCGACATGGTGGCATATTAGGCCTCCCAAAATCAGATATAAGTGCTGAGACCTACATCAAACATGAAAAAGGGTTGGCTCTGTAGAAATTCCTATTATGAGTAGAATTGAGAGATAGCATCATTTTCTCGAGATAGCAGGAGTAGTGATGATGACGATGATCCAGTGATGAATACTTGTGCTGATGAATTGTGTCAAGAGAATACCTTCCTATTTAAGAGGGAGTGTTGATGTATTTGTATCTTCAGAATGTATTCACTAGTATATTTTATATTGTATTTCATTGTACCCCGACAAAAGTGTTTGTTCCTCCTATCGGGTGAGTCATTAATATAATAAAGTCATGTAAATTCATTGAGGTTAACCCTCTATTGCATGTCAAGGAAATAGTCCCCACAGTTGAGGGGTATTAGGGTTATTAGAATCTCTTACTAAGGTCAGCCTTGTAGAGTAATTGTCAAGTGGAAAACTAGTATAAATAGAGAGCAATACTCTCTATTTGAAACACACACTCACTAAACTGTAGCGAATGAGTGAGAGAGGAGGAGCTCATACAAGTGAGAGAGAGAACAACTGTCAGAGATCATATTTGTGTTTTTGGGTTTTACTTTTTCTATTGATTCTCATTCTATCTCTGAGGAAGTCACGAGGTTTTCTCCTTTATGGTTTCCCCAAGGAAAACTCTTTGTCTCTTGTCTCTTGTGATTATTGTTGTGCATGTTATTTTCTCAAATAAGATCCTAGATCATATTGATTAAATGATAAAAATATAACACGTTGCAACTCTACATTTTATATGTATCATTAATGGTTAGCAATAGGGAACATAGTGAGGGTCCTAATATATCTGTCTATCATCCACCATTGGCATCGGGGCCAATAATTCAACTTCATCCAAAAGTATCCCATTATATCTGTATTTCTTGATTATGATATAATGAGTAGTTTTATGATGGTCTCTATTAAGTGCATGATAGGACTCATTTATTGAGTACTGTATAATATCTATGGTTGTTACAGATTTTCAATATGTAGTTGAATGAATCTCAAAACAATTTGGTATGAATGGCCAGGGACTTAGGTTTTACCAAGGTTACTTCGATGTTTAAGAGTCAAAGTTCTTGGAGACATTTATTAAATTTGTAATCAAAATCGTTGCTTATAAGATCGTTTAATTGGGCCTCAATACATTGGTAAGTTAGAAATGGGGCCTTGATCCACTAGCAAGTTCATATCTAGGTTACCCTTTTTTTAACCCTTGATGGCATGCCAATTTCCTCGTGTTGGTTGGTATAGTTTATCAGTATAGTATCTTAGCTAATTATCATAGCAATCCTATGCATATATGTTTCCAACAGTTCAATATATTGCATCTGTGTTTTCCAGCTAGGAAAGCAAAAAATATTTCAAAGTTGTTCTATATAAGGAATTTGTTTATGTTTGGAGCAAAAAATTTCAAATATTTATAAATTTTGAGTACAATAAGTAAAAAAGTGCAGTATAGTATCTTGACAAAAAGGTGAGGATTAGGTTTTTAGTTGGAAATGTAGCACCTATTGTTAATATTGGTGTTTCTCATTAGTTTCTTTATCTTTTGAAACAACAACATTATCCATAAAACTGAAAGAGATTTTCTCCATCAATTTGATGAACTTATGGAATTCATTTGACACAGGTGAATGATAGACAAATCTAATAAAAATTGGAATCCAATAGAACTAGTAGTCTTGACACTTGGGCATAGGGTCTACTGGATTCATCAACAAGGGAAATCAAGGATTGAAAACAAACAGAAGATTAATATTCTCTTATTTAGAAATTGGGTTATTAGTTGAGTTGTCATGGTTTCTGACCTATTTTTATTGCACCACTTATATTCAAACTGTAAAAATTCAGTAAAAAGTGGCAATTTTCAATATGATTTTTTAACATGAGAGCTGACTATTTCATCATTGTTGCATTGCCATATATATACTATATTTTCATAGACAATGGAAAATCCATCAGCAACAATATTTATTTCAATTGGGCCAAATGAAAACAATGAAAGAGACTTATGAATAGCCAATGTTATGAGTTCACGAGTCAAAGTACACCTCATGGATTCTTATAGCTACATAGAATGGAAATAGTACATCTAAACCAATGGAGAAATCAGAGACAACAAAAGGAATTTTAAAATGCTGATCAGAGGGACTTATGTTGAAAATATCTTCAAGGGATGAGATTTATCAAGCGACAGAAGAAGATAACTCTGAAAATTCATATATCCAAACAACTTCTAGATCAGAAGGGGGTATTTTGAATAAAAAAATTAATGGAACATGTAATTTATCAATATATAATACATTTTGATTAGAAAAAGATGTATAGGTAGCAAGTGGAATTAATGAATTTGAAGAAACTTCTTTGAAACATTCATCAAGGGAAGTAGGAATTTCATAGTTATTAAGACCAGGTGCAACAAGAAAATATACCTTGAAAAATACATTGAAGGTGGGTATTTCATGGTCATCTGAAGCAAACACATAAATAAAAATCACATTGAAACAAGATTTAGAAGCCTTGACACTTGCTTGTGCTTCAGAATTAGCTTCTTTGAAACAACATCCAAGACCACAAGGAAATTCTTAGTTATCAGATGTTGGCGCTATAAAACAACTATACAGAGATGTAGTTATTGTTGAGATATCAAATCCGAGCACTTCTAAAAATGTAACTCATGTGTGGGGAATTATTGGAATTGCTATTTTTGTTAGACCAAAACCTGCAAGTATTAATATCCACCACAATCTCCAGATTTAGGATCTTGGGAGGAGGTTAGTCCATGTCACGAAACTCATGGGGAGAAATTAACCGAATGTACAGCAATATCCCCCCCAACATGATTCAGTTGAGTTTTGAACCCTTAACATGTTGTTATGATACCAATTGTTTGACACACTATTGTCATTAGACCAAGAGCTGCAGGTATTAATCTATGCCATAATCGCCAGAGTTAGCATCTTGAGAGGCGGTTAGTCCATGTCACAAAACTCACAGGGAGCGTTGAACCCAATGTCAAGATTTTATACATTTCTTCCATCGTGAGAATTGTATCATGTGATTTCTATGACTATGAACCCAATGAAAAATTAAAGACAAAAATCGAGACACATTTCCTCAATCACTGCATGAATGAATATTGAGATAAATGTGTGTTTTTCCTTTAACCTGGGTTAAGTTCAGACTCAAAACAAGCTGCTCCTAGCACACCAGAATCACACTCCACCACTGTTCAACTTGGGTTTATGTATGTTGAAGAAGAACAAAACAATTCGGGACCAAGCAACTGTCAAGAACCCAAAGAAATCACTAGAAAAAGGGATAACCATCAATTGGATAACTATTCAAGCATCAAAATTTCATGTTAAAATTTCATATGCTAGACTATATGTCATTAGTGTTTAATCCAAATTCACAATAGTAGCATATGAATAATCACTTAAAGAAACACAATTACAAGAGAAACACATATTTATCTTGGGAAACCCTCAAGGGGAAGAAAACCCAACAAAAATTCCTTTGTATAAGATGTATAAGATAAACCACAAAGACATGTAATCCTCCTCCTTTTGGTCTCTCTCTCTCTCTCTCTCTCTCTCTCTCTCTCTCTCTCTCTCTCCTATGTGCTACACAAGTGAGTGTGTTTGTGTTCAAATGAGAAGCACAACCACTCTATTTATACTCTTTTTTACAACTGAATTTTACCCTAAACAAGTCGGCCCCACTAAACTGTCTAGGTCGGCTTCACTAGGAAATCAAAAAATAGTATTTTATTATTATCATTAGGGTACTAATGACCCAACTTACAATGGAGGCTTTACGTCATGACTCTATCATGACCAATTACATTATTAACATCTTGACGGAGAAATAATAACATCTCCCTTGGGATACATCAATAAAATACATTTACAATATCCTTTGAAGCTAAAATATTCAACACTCCCCCTTAATGAGAAGGGTATTCTACTGACAACATCATCATCAAATATAGGAGTAACGAGAGAGATCATCTTTAGAAGTATCGAGGTAATACATATGTATGTCATAGGGATTTTTCACAATAAGTAACTAGAACAGTTAGTCTTCAATGTCTTCAGTACTAGTACATTGTCTTCTTCAACACTGAGTCTTCATCTTCTATAGTATACAAACACTTGATCCTTTCTAGAAGCACTTCGATCTTCTTGATCCTTTGCAGCAGCACTTTTATATTCTTGATCCTTTGCAACAACACTTCGATATTCTTGATCCTTTGCAGCAACATTTTGATCTTCTTAATCCTTTGCAGTAACACTTCGATCTTCTTAATCCTTTGCAGCATCACTTCGATCTTCTTAATCCTTTACAGCAACACTTCAATCTTCTTGATCCTTTGCAGTAGAAATTCGATCTTCTTGATCTTTTTCTGCAACAATTCGATCTTCTTGATCCTTTTTATGAAACTCTACCTACATAACACATGATATCTTTGTGGGATGATCAATCCCTATCACTTTAGGACATGAGTCCAAGGATGATGCAATCCTCCAGAATCCTACTCCTCCTTAACAAGGAGGGTTCATAATATTGACAAGCTGAATCATCTACAATAGAATGTAGATTTCATTCACATGTGAATGTCGGACCTGTTGACCATAAGGACTCATGATAGATAATCCTCGGCATTAGAGCTAGGACCACTCCTAAGCGAGTGTTATTCTATGGAATCTACATATGAATGTAGGTACACTCTCCATGTGAGAGTAACATCTTCTACTACATATCTAAAATATATGAGGAATAATTGTAGAGCATCCTTATCATTAAGTCTAGGACCACTCACAAGTGATTATTATTCTATGGAATCTACGTATGAATGTATATATACTCTCCATGTGAGAGTAACGTTTGCAGGACCATCCTTTGCTAGTAAGGACCACACTCAAAAGTAGAGTGTTATTTTGTCACAAGACCATCCTCAAGAGAGGATCACTATCATTAATGACATTCTCATCATCACTCCCCCTTTCCAAGGAGGATATGTATTATCAACCTACTCCCCCATTGTTCGAGGATGGTTCATATCTTCGGCTTGTTCTTCCTTTTCTAGGAGAGTCCATATCTTCAACTTGTTCTTCCTTTCTGAATATAGTTCATATATTTGACTTGTTATTCCTTTCCGAAGAGAGTCTATATATCCAACCTATTTCTCCTTTCTGAGGACATTCCATATCTTTGAATTGTTCCTCCTTTCCAAGAAGGGTCTATATCATCATTGTTCCTCCTTGCGAATGATGATATAGGTTCCTCCTTTCCAAGAAGGGTTAGCAGGACTTCCGCCTTCCACTTCTCCTCCTCCTTTGGGAGAGGGGCCTAGTCGGTCCAGGCGGACTGTGTCACACATTGATTCACACACCATGGAGGATCATTCAGAGATTATTCCTGACCCACCTCCTCCTATTCATATTGACGATGGGGAACTTACTCCTACATATGATCCCTCACCTGACCTAGCTGAGATCGGTCCCATTATTTCCCATATAGAATCTTTACATGATAGACCTACTCATACTAGGACAGATTCCCCATTGACCTGATACCGGTATGGAATGCCGGATGATGCCGAGACTCACTTTGACCCTCCTAGCACCAGCTATGGTAGTTATGCTACCACTGGTTTTCCTATGCACGATTTGACATTTCATGTTGAATCTGACTTTGATCCTAACACTATACTTGGGGGAATTCCCATGCCTTACCTTGCGGAGAGGTTTGGGAATACTAGTCACATTGCACCTTCCATCCCAGCGGTGGAAGCTACATCTTATATACCTACTAGGGCTAGAGTTAGTGATCCTATAGAGATACCAGGTTCTAGATGAGTGACGATAGGCACTAGCACATATCTTCTTACAGAGATTCCTTCGTCCTCGCTTCCGAGTTCTTCAAATGCAAACCCTCCGCCTTACTCTCATGGTCCTTCGAGTCATCACGTAGCTATGAGTCAAATTTGTACTGCGATTACTAGACCAGTTGTGTCTCAATCCTACATACCACCCGTTGTTTCGGGAGGTTATGTTCATGTTTCTAGAGGTCAAGTTGCTACTTCCTCGACATATATCCCTACTTATGGTATGTATATTCCTACGTCCGGAATGTATATTCCTACCTATGGAGTGTCTCATGGGGCATCGCAGCCGATTACCTATGGACCCTACTATGGGGCGCAGTATGGATAGGTCTCTCAACCTTATGGAGGCGGGTATTCACAACCTTCTTACTCTCCCAACTATGGCTTTGTAGCTCCTACTAGTCAAGGTCCACCTCATTATGCGACTTCCACGCCACCCTATACGGGTCATATAGGAGGAGGTCATTATGGCCAAGGTCATGGTGGTAATCAATCCTATGTGAACCAGGGAGCGGTCCCTAGACCTCATCATGCTAAGCTCCCTTTCCTCATGACACTCAATTTACCTGACTTATTGAGACTTGCGAACAATCCTGTGGCTCATGACCCGGCTTGGCCGGCTGTCCCTACCAAGCTTCTTTCGGACATACCTAAGTTCGAAGGCAAACCAGGAGAGGATCCGAGTGAACACGTTATGACATTCCACCTATGGTCCTCTTCCAATTCATTGCATCAGGACTCAATCCGTTTGAGACTATTTCAACGCACCCTTACAGGGCCTGCGGCGAAATGGTATATAGAGTTACCTAGGGGTGCCTTTACTTTGTTCGACGACCTTGCGATGACTTTCCTTAATCACTTCCAGCTACCGGTACGATATGATGTTGGTACTGAACTCTTGTCGACATTTCGGCAAGATAAAGCCACCCATATTTCTGATCATATTCAGGATTGGCGTAGACGGAAGAGATTAATCAAAGCCTTTATACCGTAGGAATTCCTCCTTGAGTGGTTCCTCAAATTGTTATTGCCATATATCACGAAGGATGTCTCCACATCCGGAGTGCAAAATGAGGAACAAGCCATCTTTAGGGCGCAGGAACTAGACTTGATCTATGCTCAGTCTAGTTTGTTATATGAGATTATACCTAATGCCCCTCATTCTAGTTTCGATCCCAAGGTCAAACTTGGACCACATGCCGATGGCATTGTGGGTAGTCCAAGTAAGAAACCTGCATGTTCAGTTGTGAAACAAGTTTCTCGATTGTCAATCAACCAATCTGCCTCGGGACAAGCTACGGCTTCATCTCAGCCCGCCCAAATGGTGAATGTACTTGCTGTGTAATCGTCCGACCAGAAAGGTAACCAGCAACCTGGACGGAATAGAAAAAAGGGTAAAAACAATAATAAGAAGGGTGGGAATAAAAATGAGAATGCCAACAATAATGACAAGAACAATAAAAATTCTGGGGGGGACAAGCAGAATAAGCGTAAGGTTAAGTTTCCTTGCAAGCTTTGTAAGGACGACCACCTCACTTACTTGTGCCCTAGGATGGATGAAGCTTCGAATTTCATAGCACAGGGCCCAGCTGTGTTAACGAACCCTTTACCGCATAACCAAAATATGAACTCAAAGTCCCATGATCAATCTAGTGATGAAGATCCACCTGAAACTAGTGGTCGTGGGTGCATTAATATGGTCCGTGCCGCGAAAGTTGTGACGCGTGCGAAAGATTATTCTTCATCACAACCCAACCCAGGCAAAGAACCTGATCCACCAGGAACCCCTTTGCGTATTGAGAAACCTGCTGATAAGCCTGAAGCTGCACCTCGCATTCCTAAGGGGGTACTTAAGCGTTCAGGGCATAATCCAAATGCCCGAGCCACCCAGAACTATTCAGTTGTCGAGGACTTGGGTCATACTCCTTGTGCGATGTCTGCATTGGAGGTGCTTCAAAGTTGTCCGTCGCAAAGGAAGGCTTTGCTTTCCGCTCTTGGTGTGAATGGTGATGATTCTTCCTCAGTGATCAATTTTGAAACCGCAAGACATCAACCTCGCTTGCCCTACTATGTGTCCCTTTTGGTGCATGTAGAATGTCTTAATATGATCGTCAAGCGTACTGTGATTGACGAGGTCGCTGCTGCTTCTGTGATGTCTTTGTCTTGTTGGAAGGGTCTTGGTTCTCCTGAGTTGTCAAAGTCTACGACCATGTTAACCGCTTTTGATGGGAGATTGTTTAGGCCCCACGGTATCCTTCCTTCTCTTAAAATCCGTTTGGGAGGGAAGACCGTTGCGATAGAGGTCGAGGTGGTTGATGCGCCCCTTGACTACAATCTCTTACTGGGAAGGAATTGGATGTATAGTATGTAAGTCGTTGCATCTTCCGTATTTCGCATTGTATGCTTTCCTCATAATGGGAAGATTGTGATGATTGATCAGATGTCATTCAAGAATCTTCCTATTAGTGCATCTTCGAAAGCTTCAGTTCCGAAAGTTGAACATTCCCAGCCGGCAACTGGGAGTGTCAGTGTAGGTATGTATCCTTCCCTCATGGGAACCTTTAGTTGTCATGCACCCGTCCTCATGATAGGATCTAGTTTCAATGGTGCTTCCATGTCTACGAGATCGGTGCCTTTTCGCACAAGTCATATGGGAGATCCTTGGATTCTTCCTTCACTGAGTCCTTCGAGTGAGGCCATTGAGACGAGTGTGCCGTTTCCTGCAGCCATGATTGCTTACCAAGCTAATCTTCAATCTGCTGCAGAGCCTTGTTCTTCTTATTCACGACTAGAGGAAGAAGACCCCTATGTGCTACCTACATGGGCAGTACAGTCTTCTCATGCCCACAATTGCCTTGATACAGTTTTCCCTTCAGATGAAGCGATCATCGAGGGTATGTTGGGAGTTGAGCCACCATGGGAGGAACTCCATCATAGATCATATTTCCTTCCAGAGCTTGACCTGTTGGAGCATGAGGATTACAAGGAGATTCTTAGACAGAAATCTGGTAGGCCCATGATTCCATTAAGCTCTCCTAGTCAGATGGCTGATGGAAACATGGCAAACATATCATCAACTATGCCTATCAACATTTCTCACAACCCTGGTACGGTTGAGAATGTGTACATTGGGGCAGATTGTTCCCAAGATGAGATTCGTGAGTATACCGAGCTGTTCAAGGAATTCCGTGATGTGTTTTCTTGGTCTTACGATGAGATGCCAGGGATTGACCCTTGGATTGTCAAACACGAAATTAAAACTTACCCCAACGCGAAGCCTTTACGCGCGGTAAATCCTAGGAAAGCACCCGCCATAAAGGCAGAGATAGAGAAACTATTGAAAGCTGGTTTCATCTATCCTGTTCCCTTGATGGAGTGGGTTTCAAATCCCGTTCCAGTGGATAAGAAGCAAGGAGCGATCCGTATATGCATTGATTTTCATGATTTAAATCGTGCCTGTCCTAAGGATAACTTCCCCACACCGTTTATAGATCAGATTTTGGATGAGTGTGCGGGTAGCGAGGTGTTCTCCTTTATGGACGGTTTTTCCGGATATAATCAAATTCAAATTAAGCCTGAGGACCAACATAAGACCGCATTTATTTGTCCTTGGGGAACATTTGCGTATCGAAAAATGCCTTTCGGCCTTAAAAACGCCGGAGCTACTTTTCAGCGGGCGATGACCTTGATTTTCCATGATCTCAAGTCCATTATCGAAGTATTTTTGGATGACCTCGTTGCTCATTCTCGTATGAGGATGCATCATTCTTATCACTTGAGATTGGTGTTCGAAAGATGCGGGCATTATGCTGTTAGATTGAACCCTCATAAGTGCATATTTTGTGTTAAATCAGGTCGTCTGTTAGGATTTATTTTTTCGAAAGAGGGTATAAGAGTCGACCCTTTGAAAGTGGAGGCAATACTTCAGTTGTCTCCCCCATGAAATATTCGTCATCTTCAGTGTTTGCAAGGCATGGAAAACTTCCTGTGAAGATTTGTTGTCAATTTCGCCAATTTGACTAGAGGTTTCATGTGTCTCCTGAAGAAGGATACTCCCTTTGAATGGGATGAGTTAGCCCAGGAGTCCTTCGATGCACTTAAGAGAGCCCTAGCATCGGCCCCGGTGATTAGTCCTCCGGATTATAGCCATGATTTCCTATTATATGTGGCCACGTCTTTAGAGACGATTGGGATGGTTTTGGTTCAAGAGGATGAGGAGCTCCAGGAGCATGTCATATACTATCTGAGCCGAAACCTTATTGACGCAGAGATTCAGTATTCTCATGTAGAGAAGCTTGCCTTGGCCACTGTACATGCGGTACAGCGTTTGAGACATTATATTCTCCTTCGCCAAACTTTGGTGGTTGCCCATGTCAATCCATTTCAGTTCGTCCTCACACGTAGGATGATTGGGGGAAAATATAATAAATGGATTTTCATTCTGCAAGAGTTTGATCTCGAGTTTGTTTTGGCAAAAACAAAGAAATCTTTAATCTTTGCAGAGCTCATATCATATTTTTCGAGCGAGGCTGAGGAGTCGGTATGTGAAGATACGTTCGTTGATGAACACATTTTCTTGATCTCAATGGCTGACCCATGGTATGGTGATATTATCGTATATTTGCAAACGCAGAGGACCCCTACTCACCTTTCGCGAGATGAGCGACGTCGGTTACGTCACGTTTCCAAGAACTACCTCATAGTGGACAATACTTTGTACCGCCGTGGAGTAGATTCCGTTTTATGACGTTGTTTAACTCACGATGAGGCTGAGGTAGTGCTTAATGATTGCCACAGAGGGGCGTGTGGTGGTCATTTATCTGGGCTTTCTACAGCCCAAAAGATTTTGAGAGCAGGATATTTCTGGTCGTCGATCTTCAAAGATTGTATTGAAGCGGTCAAGAGGTGCCACCCTTGCCAGGTGTTTGCATGTAACATGCGCTCGAAGCCTGCCCCGTTGCACCCTATTATCACCACCGATCCCTTCACCAAGTGGGGGCTAGATTTTATGGATTGCAACCCAGCTTCGGCTGGGGGGCACCATCATATCATTGTGGCTATCGATTACTTCATGAAATGGGATGAGGCAATGCCTACAGTAAAATCCAACGGTGAGAAATCCGCTCACTTCGTATTCAACCAAATTATCTCTAGGTTCGGGATTCCGAGAGAGCTTGTCACTGACCATGGCTCGCACTTTCAGAATCGTATGATGGAAGAGTTGGCCTCCAAGTTAGGATATAAGCAAGAGCACTCCTCTTCTTACTATCCTCAAGCGAAATGACAGGTTGAAGCTGTGAATAAATCACTTAAGTCCATTCTCCAACGAACCATCGCACAGAGCAAGACGAATTGGCATATTATGTTGTATCCTGCTTTGTGGGTATACCGAACCGCAGTAAAGACTACCACTGGTTTTTCTCCATATCAGCTTGTTCATGGAGTGGAGTCAATATTGCCGGTTGAATGCGAGATTCCTTCGTTGAAGTTAGCTGTAGAACTCTTACCAGACACTTCGCCTTTGGAGGAGCGTTTGGTTCACCTTGAGCAACTCGATGAGCAGCATAGAGATGCCTTGGTGACTCTAGAGGTTAATAAGCGTCGCGTGAAGGCCCAATACGATAAGTCTGTCTGTCCGAGAGTGTTTAGTGAGGGAGACTTGGTCCTTTTGTGGGATCAATCGAAATAATCCTTGGGGGCAGGGAAGTTCAATCCTATGTGGCGTGGTCCTTACGTGGTCAAGCGAGTATTAGAGAAGGGTGCCTACGAGTTAGTGGATTACGAAGGGACAACCTTGGTGGAGCCTAGAAATGGGCTCTTGCATAATCTTTAGTCAAGGTTGTTTGTTGTATATTATCGTACATATTTTTTTGCATAGTTAGGTCTTGTTTATCGTGATCGGGTTTGTGATTAGTTTCCATTTCTTGTGGCAGATGTCAATGGAATCTTCCACCTACGTAGGATTCACGGATGGTGCAAGCCGTCACACTCAACACTCAGCCTCAGCTGCTTGGGTGATTTTTACTCCTATGGGTCATGTACTATCTTCAGGAGGTGTATTTCTACGGCCATCTTCCAATAATGTTGCTGAATATAGTGCCGTTATCGAGCTTCTACGGGATGCCATTTCACATGGTGTTCTCTCTCTTGAGGTACGTCTTGATTCAGAGTTAGTAGTGTCACAGCTAAATGGTTTGTACCATGTTAGAGATCCGACGTTATTGAGGAGATTCTTACGTGTGAGATTGCTAGAACGGCAATTTGAGAACATAACATATATACACATTCCAAGAAATTTTAATCAAATTGCTGACTCATATGCTAACGATGTGTTAGATTGGCATTTGTTTCATTCATTATAAATTAATCATAAACACAATTTTTACACATGTAAATAAATAAACCGATCACCATACAACTTTTTATATACACCAAAATGTGGTAATACATAGTGTCATTATACAAAATTGGGGCTTTGAAAGCCACCATCATATACACGGTAGTACAAAATAGATACACTCCCAGGTGTCTACTCCTGTGGAGGTGGATGAGGGTTGTGATCATGATATGTCACCACGGCTCTAGCTAGCCGCCGAAATAAATGCACCCATGCACGTGGTACACCAACCACCTGTATCTGCATAGCCTCAGGCAAGTCCTCGACTTGCGCCATGGGAATCCTGTGAGTCAGTCGCACAAATTTGGTATGGATGCTTTGGAGCGTTCGCTCCGCATCCACACCGGTGATATCATCTCCTCTTCCCCTCCGTCTATGACGTGGGAAGCCCTATGGTCACCGTGGTCCCACATCTACACATCAATGGTAGATGTCACTATGTATTGTCACCCAAAAACATGTCTTTTTGATTCCATTAATCAAGAAAACACAAAAAATTAAATACTTCAAAATTTTTAAAAAGAGTAAGGGTCGAGATTCGTTACCTATGTCTCCATATGCTGACCCTGGTGGTAATGGCATGTCCGGGTCTCCCCGGAAGTCTATCCCTGCATAAGGGTAGTCCTCTATGGCGATAATCTGTCATCGCCACCATGGAAAAAATTTTGCTGGATAAGGGTTGGCCACCCTACCACCCCCCAGTCTGTGCATTGCGTCTGCCCAACATCGTTGGGCCGGATCTCGAACCCCGTGGAGAGGAACATCCACTCTAGGGCTCAATCCTGGAACCCGCTCGAAGAAGAAAGTGCTCAAGATACTGCTGAACCCGAATTTCTGTATCCTACCTGCCTTGCACTCACTGAGCTAATGTTTCATGTTGCTCAACAGTGATGTGCTCCAGTCATAGATGGTCGGTGTCATGTACTCCACCGCATAGAACATCAATGGCCGAGAGGCCTGATGGAGTGATGCTAAGCCTGCTATCCTGCCCAGCGTCAGTAATATGGCCTTTAGGCCCAGTACTTGTATAGCATTGGTGGGGACTTGGCTCCCCACCTTCTCTGTCTCTGGATAGTAGTATACTGCGATGTACTCATCTATAGTCAACCCATGACCTGGCCCTCCTCAGGCACGAAGGTTCACCGTCTCACCCCGCCGTGATAGACCTGTGATAAAATAGATATCCTCCACCTCAATGGTGAGGGACATGCCGTCTAGCCGGAAGGACTCTGAGTCTGGATCCCAATAGTCTACAAGCATCTGTAGTAGTCCTGTTTTGGCCCTCAAGCCTCCAAGGCACCAAAACTTGTAGAGTCCGCATCTTCTTAGAGCCTCTTGAGCCATTCTGTCAGCCCTTACTGCTTCCTCTACATCACCATGCTCACGTTCTCGCCACTCTAGCACCATCCTGCATGAGAATATTGACCAAAATGTACATTAGATTCTTAGAAATTGTTATGCACGGTGTCATACATGGATGTTTTCAAAACAGCCACGTATGTACGCGGTTTCTGGTCCCTTTTCTGCGTATAGCCAACCCTATACGTGGAAAAAACCTCGATACCCACGTGGGCCGTAGCGCTCATGTAAGTTTGGCCATTAAAAATTCATTTGACCATGAAAAATTATAAAATTTGTATTGAAATGCAAGCTGAGAACATGAGTAAGTACCTGGAAGAATCGGTTGTGAATTCCGTCGGCTGGATCTCCTGGAATTTGCAGTTGAATATCAGAGCTCAAATGGGTAAAAGTTTCAAATGATTTATATTTTTTACTATTTATAGAAAAAATTTCAAATATTTGAAAATTTTTACCCCATTTCCTATAGTTTTGACCGTTTCTAACCTTTTTGGACCGTTTCTGACCTAATTTGCGATGTAGAAGACCGTTTTCAGTAATGTTTCAGCCTTTGGATTGACCCGTTTGTACTGATCTCAGGTATAATGTTTATACTGGCATTTAGGTTAGGTTCACCACTGTTTGCATTTTGCATGACCTTATGACCATGTTACTATATCCTTAGGTACGAACCCACTCTATTATGTCACGGAACCTTCTTGCTGCTATAGAAGTGGCATGATGT
>LPNX010297565.1:247875-298593 GCA_001517045.1 Pseudotsuga menziesii
TCGCTGCAGACTCATTATTCCCTATGGACGATGTGTTGTCTTTTGATGTATCATTGACCATCCCTAAAAACATTAGAAAAATGATATACGCGGCCTTTTTCTCGATAACCGCATACATACATGGATATTCCCTCGATAGTCGCATACATCGGGATGTGTGCATAATCCAAAACTGTTGGACCGTTCCTTGACTTGGATCTGACTCATATGACTCTTGGCCTTCCATATGCCTTGAGATCGCACGGATTCGACCTTTCAGTATCACTTTGAAAATCTATATAAGGAACCATTGAGACATTGAAAGCATAAGAGAGAATTGAGAGTATCAAAACTATAGTCCATTGTTGCCAGAACTATACTTGAGTCTGCATCCCTTTGTCCCTTTGGAGCACTGTTGTGTTCTTCCCAAGCTTGCCTTTGTTAGTGAGCTTGCTATCAGAGTGATGGAGGATTGAGGTGGTGGAGGCCCAAGTGGGGGATTTAGTTTCTCCGGTTCGTAGACTTGCCGTCAGAGGTTGTCACTTGTAATCTCTGATTCATATTAATAGAAATATCTTTTCCTGTCCAGTAATGTGTATTTGAATGAATGTTGCATCCATTGGAATATGTCAAATGCTTGTACATTATTGATTATATATGCTAGAATAGATCTAACACCATGAAATATAGTATGCTTGTATTGTTTACTTGTTGTTGAGGACATGCTATAACAATTCAAGCTGAAGATTGGAAAGCTCAACGGGGATCTACTTCAATCGTCCGGAATAAGGTACGAGGTTTGATCCTTTAGTGTTATATGTTTTTATTTCTATTGCATATTGGGAAAGATTGATTTCTGGAGTCTAGCTGTCTGTTGTGGTACCACAAGCCATAGGAATTTCTCTCCGTAACAACAGATTCAGATGATGGTCTCGAGAATTGGCAGAACAGATTGTATGAGCTACATGGCCACCGCTGTGCAAGACTTACCAAGTCTCTTATATGGATTAGCTCGCAGACAATAACCTTACCTCTTTTTGATGGTTCAACAAACCCAGAGGAGTTTATTGAGCAATTCTCAGCCCAGATACCCGACTCACAGAAACTAGAAACTTTGGATTCAACATTCAGAGCTACAACAGCCAGATGGTGGCATGGTCACAAACAGTACATTCATAGTTGGGAATTTTTCCAACAATCCCTTCGCTTGAGATTCACGGATCGACCACAGGAGGTCCGGAGCCGGTTTAATGGTAAGACTAACCCTCAAAAGAATTTGGAGCAATGTTACGAAGCATGGAAGCATGTACCTCGGGCCGAGTGGGTACTGTTGGCCCGATTTTCTGAATCTAGGCCAATAAGGAGGTTTTTTCCACACAATCAGCTTAAAGTAGCGTTCGGTGTGTTTGACTTAACAAAACCTCACAGGTTGTGGTCCTGCTACCAGCTAGTTTGTCTCTTAAGGAGAACTTAAAACCAGCAAAATCTAACCTATTCTAATACTTATTTTACCTAAATAATTAAATTAAACTATCTAAATTGTCCTATGGTTGCTTTCTTAAGGAAAGACTTTAATTTTGGGACGTTTTCTGAATATAAAACTTATACAAAGTATAAAAATCGAATTGACAGTTGTTAATTCAACTACTACAAAAAATAAAATTTAACCTATACTATTCTAAATGTCCTATCTCAGCTGAGAGCATATTCAAAAATTATATTAACTATTAATCAGTAAATATGAACAGAAAGACTAAATCATAATTCAAATAGACACATTTGAATTATGAATAATAAGTCACTCTGTTAAATAACAACAGAAACTGAAAAATAACTGCAAATAAACAATTAATTTTAACCTTCTGAAATCGATTAATAATTAATTAACAAGACAACTATTTGAATTTAAGATAATATCTATTTAAAAATCACTGTTAACATACAAATGAAATTTTAAACAGACAGAAAAATATGTCATTATAACTCAAGTTTACAGTAAAAATACTAATAAACATAATCATAATGCGATGTTCATTCAAAATACTATCTTGAGCTGATAAAGTGAAAAATGTAATTAAACATCAGCACATCAAAGCACACCGAGTTAATATAAAGACAGAAGATAATACGCTGAAATATATATATATATAAATCCAAAAACAAAATACCAGTAACAGTATCTGTCTGCAGATGTCCAGTAGCATTCACATCAAAGGTTCAACTTCAAGTATGAAATAGCACCAGTAATAAGATATATTTCTAATACGTTTTTCCTCCAACACTCCATCCCATAGTTCATCAAAACTCTTAACTTATATACTACTATGATTCAGTTTTCCCTATTAATGTTGCATGCAACATTATAGGATTCCTCTAACTAAAAAGAGCATCTAATCTCTTATACCACACCTATCACTACCAAGCAGAAAACGACTAGCCTGAGTCGAGGTGTTTTAGAAGATTCTTGTCCATTGATAAAACTCCAACTCGTAACAAACAGCCACATCTCCATGCCAACATATTAACCACGTCCTAAGATTCTGTAGAGTAATGATAACAAAACCACCTGCATTGAACTCAAACGAAGCATTTTATTAAAATCCGTTAAAACATAGGTAACAAACTAAACTTAAAATTTTAAATGCATGCCTGTAAAATCTCCGATTTTATAGGCATGCTAATCAAAATTTATTATTACCTGTTTTGCAGCGACATAAGAAATGATAAAAATCATCAGGATTTATTCTGAAGAGCGACTACTCTTCAAGCTTCTGCTAGTTTAGCCTTTAACCTGATAATCTTAATGTTTTGCTTTTCAATTCATTTAAGCAATAGCTGGCTTGTTCCTAATATTGACTTCTTTGATTTTTTGTATTGGTTCTTCTTAGCACTCATTTCTTTCCATCTATCAATCCACTACAGCAATTCTTTTCTAAAGATTCTATTTTCCTCTTCTAGTAACGCAGTACTAGATAGACAGTGCTTCAGTTTACCCTTGAACTCAGTAATTTTATCCTGGAATGCATTATATTGTGTACGCTGTAGAGTCTCATATTCATTGACCCTCTGAGGAGAATGAGGACTATCACAATGTAGACTAGACGATGGTTCAAGATCTGCAATACCTGTGTCTATACCTAATTGAGTGCCTTCGGGCTTGCCTGATTTTACATCATTTCCCTGTATAGAAGTAGGATTATTTACATTCATTGTATCAGGGATAGATGACGGGATGCCATCTTCAATATTGAAAATTGCAGGCTTAGAAGCCTGTTGATTAACCATAGGACTCGAAATCGCATGGGTACTGTACATGCTCCTCGTAACCCTTCTTGAAAACGATAGGTTTTCAAAACCAAGTCCTTCTTCCTTATCACAACAAACTTGAGCAAGATGATCTAATCTATGCATAGATTATCTATTATATCCGTTAGGTTTATTTGTTTCAAATGGATTTTTAAAGTCAACATTATTATCAGTTTTATCTTTGGTTAATCCTTCTTCTACTTCTGCAGGGGTGCTATCAGATAAGGGTTGATCCAAAACTGTTTTAGAGTTGCAAGGAACTGAATCCCTGTCATCACTCTTACTGATCCCATTGTTTATGGGTATGCTTACATCCTCAAATCCCTTAACCTCAGATATATTTTCAAAAGTACTATTAACCCCAGAATTTATGGCTTTTCGTTTCCTATGAGTTCGTGGGGATGGATTTGGCCAACGCTGCATTGGCCCCAACTGACAGTCGATTAAAAACTTATCCCAAGACTTGCCACTTGCAGATAATTGAAATTGCATTATAATTTTTATCAACTCGTGGTGAAAAAGACTCTTGTCAGGGTTACTAAAATTTCTAACAGTTTGTGACATTTTCTTTAGACTTTGCCATAGATAGAAAGGCAAATTAAGCTTGAAACCCCGTAATGCTAACAATAATCGTAAATGGTATAAGTGCAAATGGGAGTATCGTCCATCACAGGACACGTACCTTACCAGTATTTCATAGTAAACTCTCCATTCGGGCTTCAGAAATTTAACAGGGACGCCTATCTTTAGCTTCGTATCATCCGGCAATGGCGTTAACAGAGCCAAACATTTCTTCTTATTGACCATGCTGCCCTTAAACCAATGTTCTCCAACTTGTGGGAGCTTAGTGGCTTCGGCAATCGTATCTTCATTGATAATAAACTCAAAACCCCCAATTTGCACCCTGTCATCGTTAAAATTCATGGCGAACAATTTAGTAATCTCTACATGGTGGCCATAGAAACTTCTAAAGAAATGCCCCCACCCCATTTTCTCGAACCGCATAGCAACCTCCTGGTTAGCTTCTATAAGTTCAGAACCAGAAATTTCATTACGGTTCAAAGGAGACATAGTTTCTTCTGTGCTCTCCTGGCTTCGAACCAAAATGAACGAGGAGGTAAACATAGAGGGAATAGGTATCCACACATATGACATGATGGATAGTCTTTGCATGCTTCAAATCTAACGGAGATACAATCTCTGAACCTGCCATTTTAGCCGGATTCTAAGCAATGATGAGTGCTATATCTTAACGTTATAGCATATTGTATGTAGGTTTAGCTACGTTTAACCACGACCAATAGTGATAACCACCAAATCGGCGAACCAGAGATATTGTAATTGATAGATCATGATTTCAAATATTGATTATGGACAGTGGCTAATAATGAACAGGTACATTGACATTAATTGGAAATGACTATCAGCATTTAACACTGTTAATACGAAGCCTCCATATGCTCACAGCTGTCGACCTATCAAGAGGTGAAAGCCACGTTTTATGCCAACTCATTGATCCAAGTGATAATCGCTTATCAAATTGACAAATGGCTTCTTGTACACTCAGTCATCTTTAGTTCAAATCATGTTAAGTGGTGGCATGCAAGGTGATGAAATCGCATACATTTAACATGGCTTAGTGAAACAGCTAGATTTAATATCTATGCTATGTATATACAAAGACTAAGTTTAAACCTTTCAAACATCCTATCGATACACATTTAACATTAGATTAATAGGACATTCAAATGATAAAACTATCATAAGTGAAATTTTCCTATATAAACATCATTTATTCAATAACTATAATATTTACAAAAGGTCATAGTATGGTATTACATATAATATCAACTTTGAAAGTCACTTTTAGTTTTATGAACTTAGGGCTAGTAATACCTTACTCAACACAAAGTGTGTTTTATTGATTTTCTCTTGGTAAACTATTTCAAATTTCTTAAGTCTCATAAATTTATTTTAATGATTTAAATAAATTCATAAAAATTTATTAGACTTACTGACAATTGTTAATTTCCAAGTTCATGAGCGTGTTTCACCAACTTCTCAAATGATATTTTACCTTTCTTTGATTAAGAGTACCTTCAGAATCAAAGATTCTGAAGGTGCTCTTTCATAATTTTTCAATGCTGAATCATCGAAAGAGCTGATCACTCTTCATCTTATGGAGAAATGAAGAGGTTGTTGCTAGCCGCCAACAAGTACATAGGGTTGTGCATACCCTGGATCCTATCACGAAGAATTGGTATGCGGAAATAGAGCTTCACCAGGATACTATAAGTTGGGATACTCTTGCTGACAATTTTGTATTGACATTCTTTATCAATGAAGTTTGCCCTGCTCTAGACGCAACCATTAGGTTGATTCACACTAAGGCGTTTGATGGTCAAGAGATAGCCGAATACCAACCAGATTGGAAGGCACAAGAAGCTAATGCAGTGGAATTTTATAACCTCACAATTGACGAGGATGACGATCCACGCAACATTGATATTCCGGAGTCAGAAGGCCACTGTGAAGTGCATGGACCAGCAGTTGAAGTACCTGAGGTGACCCAGACCCTGAAGACGCGGACCGTAAACATTGGCTGAGGAGAACAGCCCAAGCATGCTACCATTGGAGATTATTGGGATGAAGAAATGGTAAGCAAAGTGACCCAACTTCTCCATGAATATCAGGACCTATTTCCGACAAAGTTCTCAGAAATGAAAGTCATCCTGGGTGATATAGGAGTCATGAAAATCCCCTTGAAACCTGATGCAAAGCCTATGAAATAACGTCCTTATAGGTTGAACCCTAAGTATAAGGAAAAAGTTAGGATGGAGCTAGATAAGATGCTTGCTGCAGGAATTATTGAGCCTGTTGAAGAATCTGAGTGGGTTAGTCCTATGGTGGTGCAAGAGAAGAAGAATAAGGGTGAAATCTGAATCTGCGTTGATCTAAGGAAGCTAAATGATGCTTGTCTACATGATCCTTTCCCCACACCCTTCACCGATGAAGTGTTAGGCAATGTCGGGGGTCACGAAGTGTACTCTTTTACTGATGGATTTTCAGGTTATCATCAGATCAGAATTGCTCCAGAAGATCGACATAAGACAACCTTTGCTATAGAAATGGGATCCTTTCAGTATATAGTTATGCCCTTTGGATTGAAGAATGCACCTGCCATATTTTCTAGAGTATTCATCTCTTCCTTTAAGGAATATAGACATAAATTCTTAGAAGTCTATTTTGACGATTGGACTATTTTTGGGCTACTAAAGGACCATATAACTAGTTTACGATTGATGTTGGATAAATGTAGACAGCACCAGATTTCCTTGAACTTGAAAAAGTGTATTTTTTGCGCACCTTTTGGAATTCTACTTGGTCACACTGTATGTAAACAAGGATTGATGATGGATCCTGCGAAGATAGCTATTATTGTGAACCTGCCACCTCCAGCATCTGTTAAACAACTTCGCACTACGCTTGGTCATACCGGGTATTACAGGAAATTTATTAAGGGATATGCTCAGATTACAGCTTCGATGGAAAAACAGTTGAAGAAAGATGTTAAGTTTGAGTGGACACCTGAGTGCCAGGCAAGTTTGGATATTTTGAAGGAAAAGATGGTCACTGCCCCTATTTTAGTATTCCCTGACTGGAATAAGGAGTTTCATGTGCATGTTGATGCATCCTCCATTGCCCTGGGGATAGTATTGGCTCAGTCGGGTGCAGGTCAGATCGATCACCCTATTTCTTTTGCCAGTAGAAAATTGTCTACTGTGGAGAAAAATTACACTACAATAGAACGAGAAGGTCTCTCTATGGTGTATGCCCTACAGAAGTTTCGACATTATCTGTTAGGTTCTCATTTTAAGATGTTCACTGACCATTCTACTTTGAAATATCTGGTTAACAAGCTTGTGCTAGGAGGAAGAATATGCAAATGGTTGATTATGTTTCAGGAATATGACTTCGAGATTATAGTTAAGCCTGGGAAACTTAACCTAGGACCTGACCACCTGTCGAGGCTCGAGTCGGGAGAAGAACCTACCAGTTTGGACGAAGGTCTTCCGGATGCCCAGTTATTTGCCATCCAGATGGTTGATGAATACTTCCAGGACATCGTTCAGTATTTGTCTACAGGTTTTCCACCCACCGAGATGACAACACAACAGAAGAAGCAGCTGGTGGTCCGCGCAGCTGACTTTACCTTAATATCAGGACAATTATACAAGATGGGACTAGATGAAATACTGCGCAGATGTGCTCTAGAGCATGAAAAACCATTAATTTTGGCTGAGGCCCATTCTGGGGCAGCAGGATGTCATTACGCAGGAAAAGCTACAGCACAGAAGATTCTGACAGCCGGATTATGGTGGCCCACAATTCACAAAGATGCAAGAGAATATTGCCACAGCTGTGACATCTGTCAGAGGACACGCAAACCATCTAGGAGGGATGAGATGCCTCTGGTTCCATGGGTAACTTTACAACCCTTTGAAAAATGGGCTATTGATTTTGTTGGACCTATCAATCCTCCCGCGAAGAAGTCAGGAGCAAGATACATTATTACAGCAACTGACTACCTCACCCGTTGGGACGAAGCTCAGCCAATCAAGACCTGCAGTGCTGCTAAAGCTACAAAGTTCATCTTTGATAACATCTTGTCCAGATTTGGGTGTCCTAGAGTTCTCATGAGTGATCAAGGATCACATTTTTTAAATAAGACCATTGAAATACTGACTGCAGAGTTCCAGGTGTATCATCAGAAGAGTACTGCCTATCATCCACAAGCAAATGGAACTGTCGAAGCCTTTAACAAGATCCTCGAACATGCCCTGAAAAAGGTTTGCAATGTTAATAGAACTGACTGGGATCTTAGAATTCCAGCAGTGATGTGGGATTATAGGACTACCTGCAAGAAACTGACAGGCCATACACCTTTTCGGCTGGTCTATGGACAAGAAGTCGTTATGCCCATGGAGTACATTGTTCCTAGCCTCAGAATATCTACTTTCATGGAGATGGATGACCCAGCTGGAGTAACAGAAAGGCTGACAAAGATACTGGAACTTGAAGAGGACATATTTATTGTAGGATTCCAGCAGCAAGTACAGAAAGCTCAGGAAAAAGCATGGCATGATAGACACATCAAGAAGAAGCAGTTCCAGCACGGAGATCTTGTGCTATTATATGACAGCAAATTCATGAAATTCCTAGGTAAGTTCAAGACACATTGGAAAGGACCATACATAGTGCAGAAAGTTACTGATGGGGGTGCAGTCCAGTTAGCTAAGTTGAATGGAGAAATTTTACCTTCTATGGTAAATGGCAGTCGTTTAAAGAAGTATCATGGATAGGCCAGGACCTCCCAATCAGCAGAAACACCGAGAAAGAAATTCTAAGTACCAAGAGCAGTTGAAATTGGGTGCTAGACTATAATGAAGCTGTCATTGAAGTCGTATCGTATGTAGGACTGTCAAAATGTGAAGGTTAATATTGTGTCGAAGGTTCTTATCAGGGTGGTCCTGAAGCCAGTAGGTATGTCGAGGATCAAAGGTGGGTCACAGCCTAAACTGTGATGGATAGGAAAACTTAGACTTGGTGGCGTCGGCACGAGAACTGCCCTAACTAACTATAATGATTAGATTTTGGGAAAATCTCGCACTTGATGAGAAGGATTTTTGCCACTCCACCAGATTCAGCGTCATTAATGCACCATGATGACAAATTATGTTGCAGGATTCTATAAGATGCTACGCTGGCCTGTGACTTCTGCATTGTGCATTTCTTTGAGTTCTGCAGTTAAGACCATGTTGAATGACTGTGAATCCCAGCAGTTATCACGAGAGTCCAGGGAAAGAGATCTGCAAAACCGTTTGAGCAATCCACCTATGGAGATAAGCTCGAACAGGACGAAGAAAGGTAGAAGTTTGCTCTAATTTGCGCGAAGAAATGTAGAAGTTTGCTCTAAGGTGGAGCAACGAAGGGCACAAGGCCTCACATGACGACTCTGCAACATCTCGATTTGTCTCCTCCTATCCTGGAAAAACCAAGGCGGATGTTTGTCTTATGCACTTTTCCATGCACTTCTGAGGACCCTAAGTTGTGAATGGTCAAATGTTTGGCAAGCAGTTCGAAGGAGGGGATCGCTGCTAGATGCAGAGGGCCTCAACCAGCACAAAAAGTACAAAAAAAAGGAGCAGGTAGCCGACAACAGCACACGCATCCCCAGTGAGTAGTTCGGAACTATCGCTAGCAAGATATCCCCGGCCGAGAAGCAGCAGAGTGTCCCGGGACAGGACACTAGTGAGTCTTACGGGCCTGTTGGGGCGTGCACCCTAAGGGTCATTAAGATGGGTAAATCCACATATTATTGTTAATTTTGTAAGAGTTACAGCTCAAAATAGTCTTAGGGGTGTCAGGGTTAAGCGAAAGCTTTCTTATTGTAATAAACCCATGGTTTATGTCCAGGGTTTAGGGTTTTGGGTGCCCATGGTTTAAGACCATGGTTTTTGTAATAGTGCAATGTATAAATATGCACTTGTGTAAAGAAGCGAGGTTAGGATTTTTGTGAAAGAAGAATTAAGGTGAAGCTATGGGCTATTTTGTAAGAGAAGTTTTAGTCCCAGCTGTGTGTGTTGACGACCTCTGCAGCTGTGTGCGCAGAGGGTTTTTGTAGAGTGATTAGAAGATCTGCAGCTGTGTGCACAGAGGCCTGCAGCTGTGTGTGTGGCTTTAAGGAATTGAAAGGATATGCTGCTAAGTGCACAGATCAGAAATATGACTTGTAAAGAAGTTGAATAAAGTGCAGTTCTGTGGACGTAAACCCTACGCTGGGGGTGAACCACGTTATATCTGGTGTTGTGGTTCCTTGTGTTATTTCTGTTATGTTTTGTTATGCATGATTAACTAGATATATCTGATGAATAAGATCACTACTAAAATACTTGCTTCACTATGAATTCCTAGTAAAGGGTTGTGCAAGTCACTGCTTGTTTATTTTATCTGCGAAGTTATATTCATGAATGTCGGAGCTCTGTGTTAATTGATTATAAGTTATTAAAGGATAAAGGTATAGTAATATCCCTCTTCTGCTTGCAGAAACCTGATTCTGCGGCACCCTATAGCAGTTTCAGGTGAGACTGCAACCTGTTCGCAGGTTGTTGCCGAAAGGGCCAACGCTGTGGGTCTTTTGTTGGTGCGAAGTAAAGGTTTACAACCCGGGTCTGCCCTATTGCCCAGCAAATTGGTTTTGTTTTCGATTGAACTCAGTATATTCTCAAGAGGGGTTTACGTCGTACCTCGAGGGCTATGTTCTGGAGACCCTCTGTGAAGGAAATCAGTGATTGGCTTGATGAGACTTATCTGAAATTCGCTGAGAAAGAGAACAAAGATCCGCGTCATAGTGCAAACTACTTTTTACAAAGGTATGTTTTTGGTGATGTTTATGAAATTTTCTTTGCTAGTATCCACATAGAGTTGCACCAGTGGTTGTCTAGATTGACAGAGAGAAGGACGAATTTCNCCCTGTGAGAATTACTATACTGAAAAGGGTGAACAACGAGATATCGTGTGCTGTTGATTTCTGGACAAAGCAAACCCTTGAAGCTTTTGTGACGGAGTTCTCCATCGACACGAGTACTTCCTTTAGTGAAGCCGAGCAGCAGTTTTTCAAAGGCCGAAGGGGTAAGTTTTTGAATTCATTTGGTTTAAGAATTAAAATGCTATTAGCTGAAAAAGGTATATTGCTCATTGAATTGGACTGTTAGATTTGGTATTACTAATCTATGTTTTCAAGTGAAAATACCTTCGACGAGCAAAGTGGTTTGCTGCGAAGTGGAAAAAGGTACAAGAGAGATTTTGGATCCTATTCCCTAGGTCAGCATACCGCATCTTCTCCTGAAAAATCCTGCAGACTCTGAACCTGAAGAAACCCCTTCTGTTGGAAACCCTCTGGTCACCCCGCAGCCCAGACCTGTTATCCCTAAGAGCCTGTCGCAGTTCTAAAGTCACCCTAGCCCGAGCACTCCTGTCGCAGGTCAGTCTACCCCAGTAAGTTCCCCCCCACCTACTCCTAGTCCCCCTCCCTCCCCCACTAGACCTGCGATGGCCCACATACATGATGACATTAAACTCCCTGTTTTCAAAGGAACTGGATCAGAGGATCCAGAACAGTTCTGGTTTTTATGCGAAGCGGTCTGGAATGCTAAGAACGTTACAGATCAAGATGTCCGAAGGGCGCAGCTCGTTACTTCTTTCAGGGACCGAGCTTTGACCTGGTTCATGAAATTCTCCAATACTCAGAATCATGCCTTAGATGATATTAAATCAGCAATAATCAAAGAATTTAAGAAACCGAAATCAGAGTCGCAGTGTATCACTGAATTGAAAGAGATTCAACAGAGGCGCAGCGAATTAGTGTGGGACTTTGAGCAGAGATTCAAAGTTCTGCTCGACCAAGTCAGCTTCACCATTGGACCTGCGCAGCACAAGGAATGGTTCATTGCAGCACTGCTACCGCATATCAGAACTCCGCTCATGCAATAGAAGGTCACCGACCAACAAGAGGCTTTGGAAATCACGATGAAGCTTGAGACCGCCCCTGTCGCAGATAATTCCGGTATCATTCAAATCCAAGCGCATTTAGCAGCAATGGCTTTGGAGCTGCGCGACATGAAGACAGGAAAAAATGGTAGTGAAGAGGTTTGGTGTACACAATGTCAGACAGAAGGTCATGCCAAGGAACAGTTCCATGGGGTTCGCAACTACCGGAATACTGGTGCACCAAACCCAGGTAACCCACAAATTCTATATTGCGAGATCTGCAGAGCAACTGGCCAGCATCGAATTGAAGACATCTATCTGCTACGGAGGTATGGGCAAGTACCTAAAAATCCCTATTGTCAATTCTGTGAGTCCATAGGACATAATGAAGAGGAGTGTCACAGCTATGACCTGATGAGAGAGCGCACCTACGACGCATATCGGGTACAAACTGAAGGACAAAGCAATGATGGCTATGGTTACTGCGGTGGTGCATCAGGTGGAGGATCCTTTGGAGGCCGTGGTCGTGGGGGTATGGCCGGTAGAGGACGAGGTCAGGTGGTGTGCTATAACTGTAACCAGCCCAGACATCTAGCTCGAGACTGTCGCAACCAAACCACGACATGCCGATATTGTCGCGTCGTTGATCATGTCATTGAGGGGTGCCCGCAACTGATAGCTAAGATTCAAGAAAGAAACAATGCCCCTACTCAGACTATTCAGATGATTTCTGTCGAGCAGAGACCTGCCCCAGCCATTAATGTTGTTACCTAGAGTGGAGCTGCGACACACAAGTAGCATATGGAGAAACCTCCTACCGAGGCTTGGGTTCGCAAGGCCCCACAAAAGTCCCAGCAATTGATATCGAAAGAGAAAAGGAGACATTCCTGGAGGCCAATAGAGATTTTGCTGATCTTAGCACAGCCCATAGTACCTGCGCAGCCACATCGGCAGGAGTCACAGCTAAAGGAAGCTTTGGCGGATAAAGTAAGTACACTATCCTCCTTTTTCCAGAGCTGTATGAAACTCTTACGGAATCAGAATGCTTTAAAAGAGTTGCGAAAATTTCTCGCTTTCTGTGAACCTCAGAGAAGAGCTGATAAGGAAAAAACTTTTAATCGACTCTGAAGGATCGACAGGGAAATGAGACTGAATGTTCAGATAGGAGAATATGATATGACTGATGTTATCTTAGACCTAGGATCAGAGGTAATTGTCTTAACTAAGCAAATGTGGGAACAAATGGGAAGACCTACCCTTGACTGGTCCCCTATACAGTTAAGGTTAGCCAATCAGCAGAATATTGTGCCCCTCGACCGATTCGCTAATGTCTCCGTAGATATTGATGGGGTCAGTACTTTAGCAGACTTTGAAGTTATTGAGATCATTGATGACAGCAACCCTTATCCATCCCTGCTTGGTATTGAGTGGGCAATGGAAAATGATACAGTATTAACCTTAAGAAGAGACAGATGACTTTCGAAGGGAAATATTTGAGAGTCATAGTTCCCCTGGATCCCTTACAAGGAGAAAGATACACAGAACCACTCAGATATGAAGATCAGGATGTTATGGAGCACATCTATAACATCACAGCAAAGGAATAATATTATGTTGACCCTAGTGCTGAAGGTATTATGGATTGGTAGTGCGACAGCTCCTGTATGACGGATTCAGATGATGTTCTCGAGAATTGGCAGAACAGATTGTATGAGCTACATGGCCACCGATGTGCAAGACTTACCAAGTCTCTTAGATGGATTACCTCGCAGACAAGAACCTTACCTGTTTTTGATGGTTCGACAGACCCAGAGGAGTTTATTGAACAATTCTCAGCCCAGATACCTGACTCACAGAAACTGGAAACTTTGGATTCAGCATTCAGAGCTACAGCAGCCAGATGGTGGCATGGTCACAAACAGTACATTCATAGTTGGGAAGTTTGCCAACAATCCCTTCGCTTGAGATTCACGGATCGACCACAAGAGGTCCGGAGACGGTTTAATGGTAAGACTAACCCTCAGAAGCATTTGGAGCAATGTTATGAAGCATGGAAGCATGTACCTCAGGCCGAGTGGGTACATAGGTTTGTGCATACCCTGGATCCTATCACGAAGAATTGGTATGCGGAAATCGAGCTTCACCAGGATACCGTAAGTTGGGATGCTCTTGTATCACCCCTAAAATCTAATTTTGCATAGGGGATCTACTCAAGAAAAGGTACCTATCTACTCCACCAAGAGTAGAATTCATCATCATATCTTATCTGGATCCCACCTTCACCACCCTATTAGAGCAAAATGTCACCCCGCTACGTGAGTCTAGGCTCATGGGGTGGGCATGGTGGTAATGTCACTGCGAGACTAATGGAAAGAACCCTCTTGAAGAAGAATGCAACTAATATGCCGGCATATCCAAAATTCTTCTTTCGACCCCTCCTATAGTTAGATAATTGTTTCTTCATAATTGATGCTAGTATCAAACACCAATCGAATAGCACCCCACATACACTCCACCGCTACATGCATATGGGTTTGTGTTGCTAAATGTAGTGTAGAATATCCTACAACTCTGACCACGGTGCTTACCAAGTCTTTCATTGGAAATATGGTAATATGTGCAATCGACATTTGTGTCCCCAATTTCTGGGTCCTAGGAAAACAATAAGCATTGATGTAATCTTGTACGCTAAGTGGATCACCACCCTGGTCGGTGCCCTCCAAGTTCATAGGTGTCCCCCTGTGAGATAATCTCGATGGTCAACTCCAAGGTTTCCCCTTGGAGGTCAAAGATCCCAAGCTCGTGATCCCATAAGTTCACTAGTATCTCCAGCAGATGGACTTGGGCATGCATATTCGACAAACCACATCTTTGCAGAGCTTGCAAAGTTATGGGATCTCCCATTGCATCACAATCCATTTCCTTGTGCTCCCATTCCTGCCATTCCAATACCATTATTCCCTACAAGGTAAACAATTCCATCATTAGATTCCAATCAAAAATCATTTTTATTATTAATTTTTTGAAAAAATATAGCTTGTGTAGTATTCATGATTGTGCTTTCTGCACAGTGCGAACCATTCGCATGTTGCACTACACACAACCCGCAGTTATAACTCTCATTCGCAAGTCTAATGAAGGCCACCCGCAATTACCCTAGGATTCCTTTAGGGATGGAAAAAAATCAATAACTTCACCTTTAAAATCAAAACTATAATGCATCAAATTAGAGAGGAGGGAGAGAAGACCAACCTGCAACTTGCAGATTTGAAAATGGTCCAACGGATCACCCACAGTGATCAATCGAAGCAAGGAGGTAAAATATCTAAATATGGTTAAAAACTAAAAATGGTATGTTTTGTTTTGATTTTGAGTTATTTATAGTAAAAAATTGAAATTTTTACTAACTTTGTATAGTTTAAAATAAATTTGGTTATGTGAACTAATACCATTTGTTTGTCCTAACTGTTATAGGTCTCAGATGATCTAGAAGTTTATATTTGTCACATATATGGTAGGATTTGGTCTCCTTTGCATATTTTACACTTATACCTCATCCTTCATTAAACCCTAGGGTCTCATTTCATCCTTGGACTATGGCGTATAACCACTCTTTACCTTGTACACATCATTGTTATTCCATGGATAGGACCTCCTTTACATGGGTAACCCTAGTTTATAACATTTACTTGTATTTATGGCACCCGTGTCGTAGTTGTTTTAGGTTGTGGGATCCTTCATAGTTGTTTTTCATGACAAAATGAGCCTCATTTTGCATATTTTTACCAAGATACACCCGATTATAAGGCTCCCTGCCCGTATGGAGTTACCTTCATGCCCTAGTCTGGATCCTTAAAATATTCTGGACAACCGAGTAAGCTTGTTCATTTAGAATCATTAAGGTAAATTGAACGATCCTCTACATTGGTGGTAGGTTATCTCATTTTTGGACCATGTAGATTATTTACAAAAAAGGAACACTCTCTTTTCTTCGGAATTGAGAAGAGTATCTTCAGGCATAGGGTTATCTCTTTTTTGGACCTGAAGGAATAAACTTATGGAAAAGGAACTCCCAGTATGAGCTTAGTTTTCTCTTTTTCATGCTTTGGACCCAAACATGAAAAATATTTCAAGCATACTTTATGTCTTTGTCATGCTCACTAGACCTAAAAGAACAAAGTATCGAGTTTACTGTTGTAAGTCCCATTTGATGTAAACAAATGGAACTTTTTGAGTTATCTTCCCTTCTTTCACACTCGTTCAACTCATGCTATACGCTGCTTTTGAAGGTGCGTTGTTTTGGTGGTAGTTTATACCTTTTTTGTACCTTGTCAACTAAGTACAAAAAAGGTATACCTTAGTTCTTCGGAAGCCAAGAGAGTCCTCATGTAGATTTTTTTATACTTTTTTCAGACTCGGGAGACTAAATTTACAAAAAAGCGCCTCCCTAGAGTCTTCTTTGGAGTTTTTAGACTCTCAAAACTATGAAAATACCGACGAGCATCTACTAATTCGGTCTCACAAAATCCATGAATCAGTGACATATCAAGCATTATTCTCTCTCCTCTTCAAGCTTGTCAAAAATGAAGAGAGACTCGAGTTAAATTTCTTGGACTCCTTAAAACTTAACAAGAAAGTAAAGGAATAATTTCATATAATTTCACTCTTTAAGCAATGACAACATGTCATCCTTAAACAAAACACTCTTTGAACTTCCTGGGACTCATGTCTCAGTTTTTTCACTTCCAGTTCAGCTATCACTTTGAGTTATTAGTCCTCCACTTTTCCTTTATACATGGGGAATCTGATCATGTCTCCTACATGACAGATAAGTATAGTTGTCCTATCTGAAAGTCTAAAGCTTCCTTGGGTCATCTTTTTGTCATGCACACTTTTCAAGGATCCCGACCTCTGTCTATTCATCCTGATTCCCATCATCATCATCTCTGGGAATTCCTTGTGTCTACCTTCTCGCATCCAGTATTCCAATTACTCTTGTGATTTGTTGAAGGATTCATTGCCTTCCTCCTCACATTATGGTTTATCATCAGTATCTTCTAAAGACAAATACCTAGAGTCATGAAGATGGTAACTTAGGATTCACTACTCATATTGGTGAACTCCTTTTCTTCAGTTGTCAGCATCACTCATTTAATGATACTCTGATGAATTCCTTCCATGTCTGACTTCAACTCACATATTCACATGGTAGGAGTTGTACTAGTTGCTATGTATTTTGGATGAAGACCTTAGGTTACAATCTCTATAACCTATGTTACACAATATTGTGTTATGTTCTGTGACACTACTTCCAAATATTGAAGACTCATCATTGGATATTGTGGCTTTGATCCACCATTGTAATACATACGTGAACCTATTTCCTGTACCATATGATGTAATTGAATATTGTAAAGGAGCTAGTGTTCCACTTTATTGAACATGGAATCCTCAGAAATTATTTTGTACATGAATTTGATCTATTTGTTTTAGGTACCTCTCTGTGGCCTTGGTAATTGATTTCTCTAAGAATAAATATTGTAATGTACTTCATCCATCGTTTACCTCTGACCTCATGCATTAGGGGGCATCGGTTATCCTATAAAATGGCACTTCTCCATCTAAGTACTCACACTCAATGCAGCGGTACACAAAAGGACACAATGGATAGAAGTTTCCAAAAACCTATAGATGAGCATGTGCCTTGATACATCTTGTTCCCTCTAGTCTTTCTAAAGTTCTTAAGGTGTAATTGCGACTATTGACATTACAGCTTGTGAGCCATTCACAGGTAACCATATAAACAACCCACAGTTACATGATCACACTTTGCATTCGCGGGTTTCCTCCATAAAAGTCATGGTTCATTCACGAATTGCTAGTATTCATACCTGTGGTTACCCTAAGCCAAAATTTAAAAATAAAAACATGTTTACTTAGAGACAGTTGGGTTTGTAATAATAACGTCCCCAACCTCCCTAACCATCTTAACCTTTGTAACTCCTCCTGTTCATCAAGTATAAATAGAGGGGAGGGGTTGATGTTAATTATATATCTCAAGAGAGAGAGGTAATGCTGGAGGAATGCCCTTGTAATCTTGGAGCAGAAAAACTCAGTTCCTTGGCTAGCAGAGGAGGATTTGTGTCTCATATAGGTTGTATCTGTCACTATTGTTTATTAATAAAGAGATTTTTTCTTCCACAATTGGTCCATCAATGTTATTATGTGTTATTATTCATGAATTATATTGTCATCCTATTTCAATTATAATATTTCATTAATCTCATATATAACATCTAAGATTATGTAGGAAAGCATCTATCTCTTTTGCAGGTGTGAAGATCCCTTGAAGCTACTGGAGCATTTGGATTGAAGGAGAAAATATAGGACCAACCTTTATAAATAAGTTACACTAACTTATTTCCCATAGGTATGTTGGTATGTTGGTGACCCTAGACCCTTAGGTTATAAGGTACATCTTCCCTTAACAACAAAACTGGCGACTCCACTAGGGAGTCTAACCTGTTTTAGGTCTTTTCTTTGGGTTTTCCTGTCTAGTTTTCTATGTTTGTTACTGTAATTGTTTTGCTTGGATTTTTCTTTCAGTTTTCAATGTCTAAGGATTAGGATCCTTTATCCATTTCTTTTCTTTGGAAAAAACTATTCCTGCAACAACGGGTTGTCAATATATATAGTCGCGATTACCCTGTTGTATTCACGGGTTTAAAGTTTATATAGTCACGGTCCATTCACAGGTTGTCTTGGTGATAGTCATGACTTTCTGTAGGTATAGGTCAGACTTCTAGGGTTTAGACTGATTTTTGCATTTTGACCTCTCAAGTGTTTGTAATGTTTCCTCTTTAGCATTGTGTTGTTTTCGTTGATGTATGCATTTCACTTTTGCTTGTTGATCAAGTGTTTTTGAGTAAAATATGTCTGAATCTTTTTGTGTAGATGTGTTAGGTCTTTCCTTCTTGGTTGTTTAGTTTGAGTGTTGGTGTCTATCAATCCTTTCATAAAATTGATTTTCCTTGTATTGTTGTTGTAGTGGTATAGGTTAGTCATTTTTACCAACATTTGATCTATTGGTCTTGCCAAGTCAATAGTTCTATCCAAGTTAGGGTTTGAGTCATCTTTTCTTTATGTGTTGGAGATTGTTACTGTAAATATATGAATAGTGTCATTTGCATTTATATATGTTCATATTTATTAACGTGCTTAGATGCATTTATTAAATAGTTATTTTTAAATATCTCACTAGTGTCATTTGAGTTTTTTGAAAAGAAAGGCAAAATGAAGTTTCACTTGCATAGTTTTGCATTAGTTGTTTTTTCATTATTTTCAGAAAAATAAAAAATATTGAAAGTCTTGTGGTTCTCAAAATCATTTAAAAAGTTTCATTAGTTTCATTTAAAAAGAAAAAGAAAAAGAGCATTCTTAGTTGCATTTATTTTGAAATGTAAACATCATTTGCTTTCACTTGTTGAGTCCAAACACCATTCCATCCCACTCCACTCCTGCTTAGTAATAAAGACTTAAAAATAATGCTTAACATAAAATTTATTAGTAATCTTTATTTTTATAGGTTCGATCATCAACTACCTTAGGCTAGGTTCTTGGACTAGGAGATTTTAACTATCCAAGAGCACCTTGATTTCAGACATAGTGGCCTATATTTAGGTAAATCTACTTTTACAAGGGATAATCTAGAAAGCTCCTCTAACACAATAGTCAAACACGAGGCCGCGTGAGAGCTTGGCTACAGAGATAACCCTCCAATACCTTGTTTGATAGTATACCAGGATTGTTGTCTGTACATGGGTTCTATTAATACCACTTCCTTGGCCCCATGAAATGTCGGTATTGTTAGAATTTTAGGCTTAGCTACCCTTCCCATGCAAATCATTCATGCCAATGACTATTCCACCATAATCTCATTGTAGATTTGGTATCCTTAGTTTTCAGACACTAGGTTCTTACACGAGTGGCATTGGAAGGCTATTTCCATTGCTCCTAGGGTGTACTTGGAAGTTAAATTCGGTTGATAATTTGGGGAAACGGTTGGGTGGAGGATAGTGGAGGAGGGGGGAGGGACATGGGGAAGGGATGAGGGACGACAAGTGGGGGGGTCGATGGGAAGGGAGGTGGAGGGAGGGTTTTGGGGAAGGGAGGAGGGAGAAGGGAGCGACATAAGGTGGTGGGGGAGGGAGGGAAGGGTTGGGAGATTGAGATTTCTTATTTTTATTTTTATTTTTAATTTTTTTAATATAATGTTTAGGGGTTGGTTTATTAAAATAAATAAATGTTTTTTTTAATGTAATGTTGTGGGGGTTGTTATGGTGGGAGGGGGGTTAGAATTTTTTTAATTTTTTTTAATGTAATGTTGTTGGGGGTTTTAAGGGGGAGGTGGGTTTAAATTTTAAATTTTTTTCTTTTAAATGTGATGTTTTGGAGGGGTTCAGGGGGGGATAGAATTTGCTTTTATTTTATTTTTTTTATGTAATGTTGTTGGGGGATTTAGGGGGTTAAGGGGGGTTTTTTATTTATTTTTATTGTAATGTTGCAGAGTGACATAATTTCAAACTCTACAAATGGAGATATAAATATGAAGTCTCCAATTACTTGGCCACAAAGTTTTATCAAATGAAAATGAGGAAAAAAACGTTGAACTTGGAGGTGTTGTGTTTTCTCAAGTAGAGGAAAGAGAAATGTATATTGGCTCTAGAATATCTTCTGCAATGCATCGAGAGATGGAATACCTTTACAGGGGCTCAGTACAAGATATCAATTAGGGTTGCATGATTGTAGTTTTATCTACAGATGATGCACGTTTATCCATTTTCGATTACAAAAATTATGAAGGTCAATACATAAAATGAAGTAGCATCATTAGAAGTGCATTGGTATGCAACATAACACCCATTTTATGGTGTGTACAAGGCATAGATGGTGGTTGAGAAAAAGGCTTGTAGAAAAAGAAAAAGAAAAAGAAAGGGTCAAAAAATAAATTGTCGCCACATTGACATCTTGAAATTATAGGAAGTTGATATACTTGTTTATGATTTCAAGTTGAAAAAGAAAGACACTCTTCTCTCCAAGACTATAGATATTATCAAGAGGTTTCTGCCAAAATAAGAAGTTTCAATATGGGAGTTTTCTAAACCAAGTCGTAGATCCAGAAGGAATATGACATCTAAAATTATGGGAATAGATGTAGACTCAAATGGTGCACCCATTGATAATAGAGAAAAATATGGGTCATCTACATATTCATCTAGTCCTTCGTCTACATAAAATATAGATTCTAATGAGGTTTCAGAATCCATGGATGAATTCGACAAATTTCACGTGAAACATTTTAGATGTTTTTATTAGTGTGATGTTTGTAATTAAAACTTTGTATTTTTTTTTAAATATTTATATGAATCATTTGTTCTTGTGTGGCCTAATATATAATTTCATTATGAATCACATCATAATTTCTTTGATTTTATATGGTTAGAGTGGTGAAATTATTTATGAAGTATTGTTTTTTGTTTAATATGCAAGTTTCAAAAAAGTTGTAATTTATCTCTTGAAAACAAATATTTTTCCAATATAGGGATTGATTTTAAAGTGTTTGTAAACAACGGTATGGTATGTTTAGGCCATGGCTCTATTTTTTACCAAAAAAAAGTGGATATACTGGTATCAACAATTTTCTATTTGGGGGCTGTTTTTGGTGGTTTTTATGCGAAAAACATCGTTTTTATGGCCAAAGTTATCATTGTTAGTGTAAAGTTCTAGTTTCATAGTATAAGTAGTTGCATGAGTTTTCCATATAATTTAAAAGAAAATATGTCGATGATCTGTCTCGACAATTGGGTTGTAGACCACGTTAGAGAGAAATATGGTGCATCTGGTCGTTACCTGCCTGAAGAAGAGGATTCGTTAAACATTGGGATCAAATGCATCAACTCTATAATAAAATATTTATGTACATTTATAACATTATAATGCAACTTTGAATTGTAACATCTATATTTAATATATTAATGATTGGTTTATTATACATATGACACCATCATTTGTTAACTTTTCTTACAGGTGCATTTGTTCCTATCTATGTGGAATTATGGACATCATTTTCACACTGAGAATGTTGAAGATGGGCATGTTACACAAGACTATGGAGTGGAAGTCGAGTTCAACCAATCTAGTCATCCTTGCCACCATGATCGAAACCTGATCAGAGGGATGTTGGGTTATGGAGGAAAGATACAAGAGATCATTCAAGTTGACTTCTCATCTTTCTAATGTGTTATTTTTAGGTGTAAGTGGTGGGACACATTCCATATAAATAATGTAAAGGAAGGTCGTGATAGTGGGTTGATATGTATCAATTCTATAAAGATGTGGGATAAAAGTAAGGAGCCTTATGTTTTCCCAAAACACTGCAACCAAGTATTCTTTTACCCATATGTGTTGGATAGAGATTGGTGGTTCATATTAAGAGATGAACCTATATCTAAACATTTTTTTTAAAACAAGAATGTTAGCATGCCAACCAAGGAAGATAATGAGGGGGATGACAATAGAGAGTGATATATACATGTTTTATTTCATCATTTAGAAATTCGGATACCATTTTGTTACCGCTATCTTTGATTGACTAATTATATTGTTTGTTTTTCATGTTATGATGGTGGAAATGGAAAGTTGATTACTGGATGTAGTGATTAAACAATTTCAATTGGTTAACAACCAATATGATGTGAAATATGGTTTATATCTTTTGAAGTAATTTATGATTATATGGAATGATTATATGTCATTTTCCAAATTACTCGTATTATGTCTTGTGTATGCATATAAATACACCATGAAAACAACTTACATGATTCAATTTTATTTTGTGAAAGTACAGGCTAACATATTCTTCCAAACTTGAATATGTTCTCTAATTTCTATATTAATATTGCGATAACGCTTGTATTTTATGATGTTTGTGAAAAATTAATAATGTTAAGAAATATAATTGCATTAATTTATGGCATTTATGTTAGATTAATGTATTGTTTTTTTATTATACGATTCGATTAAGTTCAATTAATTTGTGACATTATAATAATGACTTAATTTATGGCCTTAACAACAATGTAATTTACAATAAAAGTTAAGGTGCTCTACAATGACTTAACTTATGGCCTTGATAACAATGCAATTTACAAGAAAATTTAAGGTGGTATGTAATTTCTCCATCAAAATTTGAAGGTTTGTATTTTATGATGTTTCTGTTATAAATTATAATTTTAAGAATTATGATTTCATTAATTTATGACACTTTTGTTATAATGTTTGCAATTTTATTTTAATGGAAAAAAGAGAGAAAATATGGCTTTAATGATCAAGGTGTAGGTATAGAATCTTCTTTAAGAGAAAAAAAAATGGTTGTAAGATATAATCTTCTTTTCCATTTGTAATAAAAGAATTAAGTTTGTTATATTAATCAAGTTAGATTGAATTTAGGAATCTCTATATTTATAAGATGTTAAACTCCATCTTAGAATTGGTTCAAACAATAGGGATTTATATGAAGCGGTTAACAAATTAGATGTATGCTTAATATCTATTCACCTTATTTTATGGTTTGTAAATGAGTACATAGTTTTGATTCGTAAATTAAATCCATGGTTGTATATTTCACTAAAAATATTTCGTATATGTATAAATATATCATAATTGACTCAAATTTTATTAATTAATGTAAATTTATAATAACATAATCTTATGTTAATCTAATAATTTATATAACTAACATGAATCTATACTATTTTAGAAATTAGATATATCCATTGACAAACTCAAATTACATGAACATTTGATATCTTACATCTTGCATAGTTTTGGAATTATTATTCAATTCAAAAATATTCTAATGTTGTTAAATAAATTTGCAAATAATAACATTAGCAAAATAATATAGTAAGAAAGGAAAGACATAAAAGTTGCTCTGCTCTGCATGAGCACTAGGGTTCTGTTGTTGTGCCACCGCCATGCATGTGGATATGGGTCGTGGCTCGGATCTATGTCCTGGGCTAGTCCGTGGATCTGGATGTCAATCCTCTACACGTCTCTAGGTCAAGCCAGATCAATTAGATCTGGGCTAGGACCTAGATCGACATCATGCCTACGGCTGGTGGTGGGGCTCCTCACCAATTCTCTTGTGACAAGTTTGCAGCATTTAATAAAGGTATCTCCAGGAAATCCTTGAAGACCGGTTCCACTCATGTTCCAAAGTTTGTGAAGAAAATTGATGAGGTAGCAATCACTAAACTGTCACCATAGCATCACATGCACATCACAGTCTCCTTGGCATATTGAGCCTTAGTTGGTCAGTTCACAGGTCTTTGGCCCTCTCCTAAGACTACTGACAACTGGATCCAGAAAAAATTGGAGAACTCTGATCTTCAATAGTGTCACTTGTTACGTGGTTGGAAGAGGGTTCTTTCTCTTTGAATTTATTGCCAAAGAAGATCAGGATCTGATTTTCTATAATGGTCCTTATTTCATGGGACCCCAAGGAATCTACCTAAACCATTGTACGTTGGATTTTGACCCAGCTGTGGATGTCCCCAAGGCTGTGCCAGTATGGGTTTGTCTCCATAATCTCCCGATCCATTGTTGGACTCCTTCATCCCTGCAAACCATTAGGGACAAGTTGGGGAAATTCATCGATAGAGAAAATCCTAAAGAGAACTACTCGTGTGCCAAAATATGCGTGGAAGTCGATCTGGAAGCTGGCCTGCCAAAGGCGATCAAGTTAACGTTGGGAGAATGGAAACACTAGCATAAGTTGGACTATGAGAAGTTTCCCTTCAAATGATGGCACTGTCATGAGTATGGGAACTTCCAAAAGAACTTCCCAAAGATGCCAATAGAACAATTAGATAAAGAAATAGAAAAAGGTTGGACTCAAGCCAAACGATCCAAGAATAACACAAAACAGACACGGAAAAAACATGGGAGAAATATGGGGTATTATAAAAATAGAAAGGAAGGAATGAATCAGGCTCCTCAACCCGAGGAAAGCAATAAATTCACAGAACTAGAGAACGACAGGGTGGGGAAAAATCCAAAAGAAGAGTGGGATCCAGAGCTCGGGGATACTCCATTAAAGTTAGGGGAACAAGGGAAAGATTCACCTGGCATGAGAGGTCATAAAGAAACATCTCCCCAGCCTGAGCGACCAATTTATTCCTCTGAAGAGGAAGCATCAGAGACCGAGGAAGCCAAAATTGGACAATCTCAATTCTCCTAGAAAAAAAGAAAAACAAGGGAGGAAATCTGACAATGAGCATAGAGAAGAAGCTACCTACAAAGACAAGCTTCTTGGAGCGCAAGCCGTGATCGAAGCAATGATGAACTCCATGATCACCAGACAGAAAGGCCAAGCCTCTAAGGGGGCATCCAACCTCAGCAAAGGTAAGTAATGAAAATCATCTCCTGGAATTGTATAAGTCAAGGGAGCAGGAAAAAATTTGAAGCAATGATAGACTTAAATTGCATTTCCAATCCCAAAATCCTTTTGATCCAGGAGACGAAAATGGAGGAATTATACTTCCTCCAAACTAGACAGCTCTTTCAGAAAAAAAGAGAAAGAATAACAAGAAGTACAAGAGGAGCTTCTGGAGGGCTTGGGTTGCTCTGGAAGAGAGATTCTTTCTTGCCGATTCAATCCCTCACTCCTGCTCACTAGATCTTCACCAAGTTACAACATAAAGAATATGGAACTCAGGTAAGCATTTTCAATATTTATGTCCCTGTATTGCTTTCAGAGAAGAAATAATGTTGGCAAAGTATTCAAGACATGCTTGACGTTCATCAACCTGAGAATATCATACTAGCCGAAGATTTGAATTTCACCCTCAGTGCTAAAAAAAAAGGAGGCTCTATTGTAAGGGATCCCCTGAGGGAAAAAATTGAAGACATTATGAGGGACTAGGACATCAAGAACATTAAATTGGATCCTGGGCTATACACTTGGACCAACAGAAGAACCGAACCAGGACATATCGCGACTAGACTAGACAGGTTTTTGGTACACCAATCCCTCTTGATTCTTGGTTTTAGAGAGGATTCCTCCATCCTGCTGCTTACAATGTCAGATCATAAGTCGATTCTACTGGACTTGTCCAAGGAGAAAAACCTAGGCCATATCCCTTTCTGATTTAGTATAAATTGGATCAATTAGGATGGTTTCCGGGAGCTCGTTCAAGAGGTCTGGGAGTCTTCGATCTCAAGCTCCCCGTTCTACATCTAGGAAGAAAAAATTAGGAGACTTAATAAATATCTCAAAGCCTGGGATAAAATACTAAAATCTATGGCCATGCAGAGGCTTGAATCTCAGCAAACTCTGGAAACTCATCACATATGGTAGGAAGATCAGCCTATGGACATTGCTAGCAAATGGAAACCTCTACTGCAACATAACTTGCATGCAGCGTGCAGGGTTGAGAAAGAGTACTAGAGGCATAAGGAGAGATGATTATCGTTAAAGGCTAGGGACAAAACACAAATTTCATACATAAACAATCAGAAGGTTGTAATAACTACAAAGTGGTAAAGGAGATTCATAGTAAGGGAAAATGATTCAGGACTTCTAGGAAATCAATAAGGTGGCACATAGTCACTTTCAAAATATCTACACTGAGGAAATCTCGCCGGGCACTCTCCCAAGTTCTCCTATCCTCAACTCGGTTCCAAAGCTGATCACCCACTCTATTAACAGAAGCCTCATGGCCCCAATCTCAAAAAAGGAAGTCAAATCCAACTGGAAAGGTGGTACTTATAAAAGTTGTTCTCTCCAGTATCCATATCTATTAGTACTCCATTCTTCTAGCCCCAAAGGAGATTATAGCCCTCATTGACGCTTTGCTCAGAAAGTTCCTCTGGAAAGGAGGGAAGCAGAACGAGAAGAATCTCCCGCGGGTAAGTTGGGATAAGGTGTCAAAGCCTCTGATGCAAGGAGGACTCCAAATCAGGAATCTGGCTCTTCAGAACTTGGCCCTGGGATCCAAAATTATCTGGAACATCATCTTAGGAAAGGTTTCCTAACGTAAAATTGCACCTATAGAAAAAATATTTCTCACGAGATCATCTAAGATGTCTTGACTCTCCCCTTGGGTAAGAAAAGGCTTAGTTATCTTCTCTATTTTGTCCAAATCTCCCTGCTTCTTCTCTCCTAATATCACCTGGATTCTTGGGAATGGGAAGCACATTAACATCTAGGAATACTTGATAATGGGAGACTCCCCTTTGGAGAAGCTGCCTAGTATTGACCATCTAAAAGAGTATATGCGCACCCACAATCTGTTCATGCTTTGGGACATTTCTTATTGGAACCCGAACTGCTCCAATTCCTCGAAGGGATGGAACTCCCAATGTCCAGCACATATAGACAATGAAAACATCCTCCTGCTCACAAATCTCCAAGGCAAATCTCCAATTACTAGGACTACAAAGGATGTTAGGGGGTGGGGGAAGAAATCGGGGATTTACTCCACTTCTACGGGCTACAATCTCATTTCAATTTGTCGTCCTGCTGACAACTCAAAAATCTGGAAAAGTGTCTGGGCAGTTAAAAGTCTTCCTAAAGTTTATTTCTTTATCTGGACTCTGGCCCATGGAAAATTTTTGACCGAAGATAATTCGGAAAAAAAGGGGTGGGAAGGCCCCATGAGATGCCCATTTTTTCTAAACAATGATGAAACGGTCGAGCATCTATTGATCTCCAATGATTTTGCTAAATAGGTTTGTAAAACATCATTGTCGGTGTTATCTCCCAAAATAACTTTATTTTGATAGTATGAAGAATTGAATTCATTTAATGAAAGATCTGAGTATGACTGACAATTTGAAAGCCGTTGTTTTTTATTTGGTGGAAATTTTAAAAAGTTATAGCTTTCGGTGGCTTAGGCAAGGCTTATATTAACTCATCAGCCATCGAAAATCTATGTTTCAATGGCTAAACAGTTTAATGCAGGGTAAAAGTGAACCACCGAAATCGGGCCGAGCAAGCAAAGTTAAAATAACACTTTCGGTGGCTTAGGAAAGAATCCAGAAGACTTATTAGCCACCAAAAAGGGTCACTTTCGGTAGCTTAGAGAGAGGAACGAGAAGGATTTTAACCGCCAAAAGTAGGCAGTAAGCAACATTGGAAAAAGTACATTTAGTGGCTTAGGTGAGGCTCAGAAGACTCATTAGCCACTAAAAAGGGTCACTTTCAGTAGCTTAGTGAAAGATTCAATGCATATACTAACCACCGAAAGCAGGAAGATAAGCATCGGGTAAAAGGTACTTTTGGTGGCTTAGGTGAAAGCTAGAGCATTTCATTAACCACCAAAAAGACATAATTTCGGCAGTTAAACAGGTTTTCCGGTGAGGCCATTATCTATCGAAAGCAGGATTTCACCGTGGTGACGAGGTAAAAGTTTTAGTGGCTTAAGAAGGAAAGACAACACTTTGTTATCCACTGAAAGCCGGATTTTCGATGGCTAGCTGACAAACTCCCGAAGGCTATTAACCAACGAAAAGGGAAAAGTAATAAAATGGTTAGAAACAGTCACATCCAACCCCGTCAGCAAGATAAACGATCAGTGGGGGGTGTGATTAACCACCGAAAATATCTGGGCCTACATAAGTGTGTTGGTAAATGAGTAAAAAGGGTCGTTAGGAAACTATCAAAGGACTGATTTGACTAGAAACCTTCAGCCTTCTTCCACCTATCCAAAAGATCATCAAAAATCCCATCGAATACTCTGGCTGATGCAGGTTATGATTAATTGCGAAGGGAGATATAGAGGATCAGCTGCTGCCATCATCTTATGACCTTAGCCTCCATAATGACAGGAAAAACCTCATAATCAAGGCCAAGAGGCTCCATCTGATTTCATCTTCAAGCTATTCATTTTTCCCCACTAGAAAAACGAGCTCTGAAAGAGCATCCTGATAAGCATACTGTATACATAATTGAGAACTATTTTGTAGGTACTTAGGAGAGACACCCATCAAGATGAAGAAGAGTGGACCTGCTCTCAAACAGGAGCTAGGTGATATCAATTACTTAGAATCACATCCAGAGGTATACAGACTCTTCCAAGAGGTTGGCTGCTACAAGTTTTGTGAAATGATACAAGGCTTCCATCAGCAAGTGGCTGAAGCATTTGCCCTCTCGTTTGATGGTTCAAAAGCAGTCATAGTAAAAGAGGAGTTCCACATAGATGAAGCACTAATCATTGAGGTGATAGAACTCCCTTGCACAAGAGAAAAATGGTTCAAGACCACAATACCCAAAGAGGTGGAGTTCATGTCTTACCTTAAGCCTGAGCATAGAGGAATAGTGTGGAAGAAAAGTGTGCCATCATCATGGCTGGAGGAGAAGCGGAAACAACTGCTAAAGTCCAGTGTGGTCTATTTAGCCTATGAAGGGAGATATAACCTAGCCATGATCTACCATTTCAAGTTGATGAATCACTTCATAGGTAAAAGCCCTCTCAATTTTCCCTTTTACTTACACAGAAGTCTGGGAAATATGGCACATCAAGTGAAATCCTATCCATCCAAGATTGTTGGCAGGTTGTCCCACCATGGTCTTATCTAGCTATTGGTCCACGATATGTTGAAGAGAAGAAATATGGCTTGGACTTACTTTTTGTTCTAGAATGGTTTTGAGACAAGCCTTCAACCAGAAGAGAAAGGGAATTCTCTTACCAAGAAATCCAACACACCAAGGAGTGGGAGAAGAAGGAGGAGGGCCATTTCCCTAGTAGTAGCAATAGAACAGCCTCCCTCCTCTTCTAAGACCAAGAAAGAAAAAATGAACTTGGACTTCAGTGAGAAGGGTCAGGAGGCAGAAGCACACCATGAGAATATCTTAAATATACCCTATTCATACTTTGAGGAAGAGCAAGAAGAGGATGTAGCCTTAGCTCTGCAAATTGTACCAGTGTCTAAAGCATTTCCATCCCCCACACCATAGGAGCAAGAGGAACCAACAGAGAAGGCTTCCTCCAGCAAGCCTAAAAGTCAAAGATCAATCTGCTACTGAGGCAAATTTATGAAATGGAGGTCTTGGAAAGAGAACTAAAGAGAAATAATGAGACATTGACAAACAAGAACAAGCTACTGCACAAATCCTACCTAGAGCATAGAGAAAGATACATTTTCTTGAAAGGATGAACAGAAGGTACCTGAAGGACAATACTAGATTATACATGATGGCTAGGCTCCAAAGGCTGCACCTGAAGGAAGCCAAAGCAAACTCTAGCAGCCACCCCACCTTAAAAACCGTAGTTGGAGCAGCAGTTAGTCTCCAGCCTCTTGAAGCTAGGCAAGGCGCTGTTAACACTCCTAGCACAAAGCCTGCATAAGAGGAAAGCTGAGAAAACATGTCTAATAAGACATTTTTGAGAAAAACATAATATTTTTTGTAAAACAGGGCTTTTGATAGCTTAGGTAGATGCTAAGGTAGTTCATTAGCCATTGAAAGCACCACTTTCAGCAGCTAACAGTTCTGATAGACTGACCTCTTAACCACCGAAAGAGGACAGAGGCTTAAAAACAAATTTTGGAATACAGGACCAGTTTTGGGAAACTACAGATGGCTTAGGGACGTGATCTATAGATGAAAGACGCTAAGGAAAGTATCATAAAGGGGTCTATTTAAAATCTGCAATGACATAACAGCACAAAAGGCCACCAATCCTAGCTGTCAAGAGAAATCAGTGGCTTAACTGGCATAGGGCCAGTAGTAGTAATCATCAAAAGTTACTTTAGTTATCTAGGAGTTCATTCAGTAGACTTATTCTTCAGTTTAGTTAAGACAAGTAGTTAATTAGGGTTTTAAACCCTAATTTGCAAAAACTATTGCTTTTGTTTATTTTTGTAAAAAACAGATCCAGGTTTTTAGGATCTGTATATTTTGTAAAAGGATATAAAGCCTACGAATGATTTTATAAAAAAGGTTTGACTTTGGGGATTTATAAACCTATACTATTTTCAGCTTCTCATTTTGCTCATTCTTGAATATAAGCTCTTTTGTTATGATTTGTTCAGCCTTCATCTCTGTCTTTACTGTACTTATGCCTGAATGTGTATTTAGGTTACTTTCAAGTTGATTAATAACTAATAGTTGTCATCCTATTGGTTTGTTAATGTGATTTGATTTATAAGTACCATCCTTATAATGATTTAGACATTTATATGCATATGTTTTGTATGTCAATCTGTCAGCCTGATGAGTTCTCCATCCTTGCACCTTATCGTCAACTTCTGAATAGTTGTAACTAAAAGCCTTTTAATAGAGTGAGTTTCATGCATGTATTGAGAGTGGAAGGTTATATAGGTCACCTGAATTGATCCATATCAGAAAACCCTAAAAACATTTTAAGCTACCAGGCATCCTCGACCTACAAAATAGAGGAGTTTCCTGGAGTGATTACAAATTGGAGTCATTTCCAGGGAAAGAAGACTGAAGCTCAGCTTCTCTAGGAGACGACATAGATCCTTGCTTTGATGATAGAAAAGGCTTGGACATTATTTTGGTTGTAATCATCTATCTGGTGACTCCATTGAAATAAGGTGGCTTTAAGATGACCAAGTACCAGAGAAAACCCTAAAGGGCCACCAGCAACATCAATTTCAGATCCAGAAGAAATTTTGAGAAGAGCTAGGGCTTTACTAAGATAGACCAGCAGTGTTGCACAGGAAGCTACATCAAGTATTTCAAGAAATTTTTCTGCTATTATTTCTTTTGCTGAAACACTTAATTCTCAGGAATTTATAAATGCATCAGAAAATTCTAGGGTTTGGGCATCTTCAAGCACTACTGCTTGTGAAGATCCAATCCCTGGTGACTCCACTGGGATAAGTATACCACCACCACCTTCTCAGCAAGTTCCTTCATCAGTGCTACCTTACTCAACCCTATCCATACCCATTTCCAAAATGGCTTCCCCTCAATTGACCAAAATGGAAAGGATCCTAGTAGCTAGGTATGCCCCCCTAAATATGCCAAATCCCCTCTCTGCCATGCCTACTAAAGATTACCTCAAGTATATGCCTAAGTTCACAGGAGAAGGGGATTTCACAACTGAAGAACATCTAGAGACATTTTATAGCTATGCTGAGAACATTAACATAGAGCAAGAAGATGTATGGACTAGGGTTTTTGTGCAAATCCTAGATGGTCAAGTTAGGAAATGGTTTAAGGAAGTTCCTACTGGGTCAGTGGAAAGCATTGAGGCCCTATATAACATATTTATAAAACATTGGGGAGAGAGGAGAGACCACCTCTACTATATCACAGAGTTCAGCAACTTGAAAAGAGAAAATGGGGAGTCTGTCTCCAACTTCACCAAGAGGTTCAACAATATGTACAGCAAGATCCCCATTGAAATCAAGCCCACTGATACCTTAGCTAGGATAACTTATGCAAATTCCTTGGACTCTAATTTTTGCCTACTTCTCAGAGAAAGGAGGTCTACCTCCTTATCACTCATGCAAGATGCTGCCCTAGAGGTAGAATCAAACATTTTGGCATCTCAGAAGGTCAAAGGAAAGATAGACAGGAAGAAGCTATCAACAGACCCTATTGGGGCTTCTTCGTCAGAAAACAAGATCGAAAAAATGACCAAACTATTAGATAACCTGACTGCTGAAATGTCTAAACTGAAGGACCAAGGACAGATACCTGTGAGGGTTAAAGGGCCAAGTGACTTTGCTCCTCGAAACCCTAATTTTGTCCTATATAGAAGAGGAAACCCCCCAATTCAGATTCTCAGAAAGGAAAGGAATCAAGGGGAAGATCAGAGAATAAGAGCAGCATTTCAAAATGTTGTGTTAGAAGGAGAGCTAGAATTCATTGAAGAAGAAGGAGAAGATGAAGACAACATCCACTGCATGGACGATGAGGTGGACTGTTCTTTTCTGACATGGGAAGAATATGAGGAAGCCCTAATTGATGAGAAGATCACTGAAGAGGTTGTATATTAGGTTGATGGTTAGGGAGGGTACAATCTAAGGTCTAGGCTGGTTTCTCCTCTCAAGAAGAATGTTGTGCCTGTCAAACATCCTGCTACACCAGCTAAAAAGGTTGTTGTTTTACCAAAGAAAGGGGCTTTCATATCCAAAGCATTGCAGAAACCAGCACCTTCATCCATTCCTGATCAGATCCAAATCAAATATCCAGTGCATGAGGTGAGGTTTCTAGATAGGCTGCATTATTCTTTCAACCTTGAGTCAGAAATTCAAAAATTGAAGATCCCTTTTCCATTAATTGAGCTAATGAAAAATGATGCATTCAAGTCTTCCATTCTGAATTCCCTTCAGCCAAAGGTGCATATTGACACTGACTTTGTGAACCTATAAGATGACAAGCCTATTGTAACCCTAGGCCCCATGATTGAAGACCTAAAGGACTCATGTGCACCTTTCTACATATCTTTGAATACCCATGATAAAATCCTCCATAACTGTCTGCTGGATTCAGGAGCCTCTCATAACCTAATGCCAAAGGCTGTGATGGATGAGCTTGGTATCAGCATCACAAATCCCTACCATGATTTGTTCTCCTTTGACTCCAAAAAGGTCAAGTTCTTGGGCCTCATCAAAGACCTTGTTGTGAACCTAACTCAGCTACCTTCAAAAAGCATCATGATGGACATTGTAGTGGCCAATATCCCTCCAAAATTTGGTCTCTTGCTGTCTCAATCACGGAGAAAAAGACTAGGTGGCACCCTTCAAATGGATCTTACATATGCCACCATCCCCATGTTTGGAGGAGAGACTAAGAGGTTGTACCGGGAAAATCAGCTGGCCTACATCATAAGCAAGGAGAGCAATTTAGTGAACCACCCCATCTATGCAGTAAACACTGATTTTGGGTCATGCATTCTGCAAATAGATGATTCTCAGCAAAAATCAGTCCAGCTCACTAAGCCCACCTATCAACAACCCAAATAAGTGACCACAGCAGTCTGGAGCATGCATTTTTATGGGGCTAGCACTCAGAGATCAACAGGTGCAGGTGTAGTATTGATCTCCCCATCCAAGGAAAACATTCATCTGTCTTACAAGCTTGATTTTAAAACCACTAACAATATAGCAGAATATGAAGCCTTGCTGCTAGGAGTTAAAGCTACCAAAGAGATGGGGATCATGTGCATGAGGATTTTTGGAGATGCATACCTCATTATACAGTAGGTCAACGACACTTTTCAGACAAAAAACATCAGACTAAAGGCCTACAGGGATGAGATATGGAAACTCAGAGACTCCTTTATGTTTTTTGAACTATCATATATACCTAGGGCATTGAATCACCTGGATGATTCCCTGGCTATCTCTGCAAGTCTTTTTATTCCTCCTTTACCTCCTAAGCTCAGCTATGATGTTCAGATTAAGTAAAGACCTTCCCCACCAGATAATGTCAAATTTTGGAAGGTGTTAGAAAATGATGCTGAGCTTAGTAAAGTCCTTCAACTAGTAGATGAATTCTTTGATATACACATAGACCAAGAAAACCTAAACATGGAGGAATCCAAGCAGCTCAAGTTGAAAGATAAAGTGGTTGATCAAAACATTGTCCAATTGTCCAGTAACTACATACCTCGAGATCTAGTACCACTGGAAGAGTTGTTTGATCACAATGGCATCCCTTTCAAGCCTGCCAAAAAGGAGTTAGATCCTGCTGTCTAAGAGCAAAACATAGGTAGCCAAATCCATCCAAAATCGATAAATCTGTCCACTAAATTGACTGCTGATCAGAGGTCAAAGTTTTGCAGCTTGATAAAAGAGTTCGCTGATGTCTTTTCCTAGGAGTACAGTGACCTGAAAACCTATGACACCAATATCATCCAGCACGGGATTCCTTTGGAAAAGGACACCATCCCTTTCAAGCAGAAGGTGAGATCCATAAGTCCTCTCCTATTACCAGTAATTGAAAAATAAATCCATAAGCTCCTCAAAGCCAATATCATAATCCCCCTTCAGTATTCCAAGTGGATTTCAAACCTAGTAGTGGTAAGAAAGAATAATGGGGAAATCAAGTTGTGTGTGGATTTTAGAAACCTAAACAAGTGTTCCAAGAAAGACAAATATCCACTGCCCAAGATGGAACACCTGCTGCAAAAAGTCTCAGGGGCTAGTGTTATGTCCTTCCTAGATGGCTTCTCTGGAGACAACCAAGTTGCTGTGCACCCTGATGACCAAGAGAAGACTGCCTTTACCACCCCCTAGGGAACCTTCATGTATGCTATAATGCCATTTGGGCTAATGAATGTTGGGGCTAATTTTTCAGAGAGCCATGGACCTAGATTTTGTAGGGTTGAAAGATAAATTTGTGCTCATATATTTGGATGACCTAACAGTTTACTCTCATAGCCATAATGACCACTTACAGCGTTTGAGGAAGGTATTTCAAAAGTGCAGAAGGTATGGAATATCACTCAACCCTAAGAAATCCCAGTTTGCACTTAGTGAAGGAAAACTCTTGGGCCACATAGTCTCAACTGAAGGTGTGAAGATCGATCCGGTAAGGGTGGAAGCAATCCAGAAGCTGTCAATACCAAGGTCAAAAAAGGACATTCGGTCCTTTTTAGGAAATATAAACTTTGACAGGAGGTTCATCCCTAATTTCTTCGAGCCGGTAAAGCACATAACATTCATGCTGAAAAAAGATGTAGAAATAAGATGGACTGACCAGGAAAGAAACTCTTTTGAAGACATTAAGAAGGATATCATGGAGAACCCAACCCTAATTAGTCCTGACTACACCAAGAGTTTTTACATTTTATCTTGTGCATCCTATGACACAGTGGTAGCTGTACTACTATAGAAAAATGATGAGGGTCTTGATCATCCAATTGCATTCTTCAGCAAAACCTTGAGTGATGCTGAGCTGAAGTATGATCCAATTGAAAAATAGGCTTATGCTCTCATAAAATCCTTGAAGACTTTCAGAATTTATATTCTTCATGCAAAGGTCCTTGCATATGTCCCTTCAGCTGCTGTGAAGGATGTTTTGACTCAGCCTGACATTGATGGGAAGAGAGCCAAGTGGATTGCCAAGCTAATTGAGTTTGATATAGAGGTGAAACCCACTAAGATAGTGAAGGGACTAGGTCTAGCCAAACTCATGGCTAAAGAAAACTGTGAACTGATGGGAATAAACTTTACATGTGTCAAATCAGCAAAAGCGTAGACTGTGGTAGTAGCAGAAGTAGGTCAAGATCAAAATGACATTCCATCAGTATTTTAAAACCTATATTCATGTGAGTGGTACTCAGGTATTATTCAATTTCTGCAAAAATTAGAAGTTCCTCCTGATCTCACTCCCAACCAAGCATGAACTCTCAAGTTAAAATATGTTAAGTTTTGCATAATTGGCAAACTGCTGTACTGGAAAGATCAGTATAGAATTTTGTTAAGGTGTCTAGATAAAGAAGAAGCAGAACAGGTCATGCATCACTTTCATTCCAGCACATGTGGGGGCCACCACTATTGCAAAACTACAGCCCACAAGATATTAAGAGCAAGATACTGTTGGCCAGTCCTTTTCGTTGATGTATGCACTTTTGTAAGGGCCTCTGACCAATGCCAAAGATTTATAGGGAAGCAACAGCTCAAATCCTTGCCCCTTAGGCCTATTGTGGTGAATGGGCCTTTCCAGCAATGGGGTCTAGATTTCATAAGTGAAATAAATCCATCTTCCAGTGGACAGCATAAATGGATCTTAGTAGCCACTGATTACCTTACCAAATGGATAGAGGCAATACCCACCAGGAATGCCACTCATCAAGTCATCATGATATTTTTAGATGAGAATATTTTTAGTAGGTTTGGCTGCCTAGTAAGGTTGGTAACTGATAATGCACCATCTTTTAAAGTTGGGGCGTTAGTTTAAATGTGTGAGTCAATGGGCATTCAACTGGTGCATTCCACATCCTATTATCCTAAGGGCAATGGCCTGGCTAAGTCATCCAACAAAAGCTTAGTCAGGATCATCAGGAAACTGCCGGAGACAAATAAAAAAAGCTGGGATTCAAAGCTTAAGTTTTCTTTATGGGATGATAGGCTAACAGACAAAATATCTATAGGTACTTCTCTGTTTAAGCTAGTTTATGGTACTGAGGCCAATTTTCCTATTCAGCTCGTTCTCCCAGTGGAAAAATTCTTTCAGGAAGAGGAATATTAACCAAATGATATGGTGAGGAGGAGGATGGACTTAGTGGAGTTATAGCAAATCAGAGAGCGAGTTATAGGAAAATCAAAAGCCCATCAACATAGGATAAAGGGCATGTTTGACAAAAGAGCAAAGGCAGCCAACTTCCAGGTTGGAGATTGGATCCTCAAGTGGGATACTGTCAGACATGACAAGGAAAACATGGAAAGTTTGACTCTTTGTGGATTGGCCCTTTTGTGATAGCCCAGGTACATAAGAATAACACCTTCAAATTGCAGAATCTGGAAGGGGAAGAGGTATTTGATGGCCCAATGAATGGGTGTTTTCTAAAACTCTACTTTATTTGAGGATCTGAGGCCTTATTATTGTAAGTTAGTAGATAGTAGGATGTTTTTGCTTACAGAATAAACTCCATGCCCAATGGAATAGTAGATGATAGTGTTAAGTTATTTAATTGCTTTTAGGGAAAGGAATTTTGGTCTGGGATTCTCGGGACCTCACTGGAATGTTCCCATCCCCAAGTAGGAGCCAGATGTTATCTCCAAAAATAAATTTATTTTGATAGTATGAAGAATTAAATTCATGTAATGAAAGATCTGAGTATGACTGACAATTTGAACGCCGTTGTTTTTTATTTGGTGGAAAAATTTAAAAAGTTATAGCTTTCGATGGCTTAGGCAAGGCTTATATTAACTCATTAGCCACCGAAAAGCTATGTTTTAGTGGCTAAACGGTTGAACGCAGGGTAAAAGTGAACCACTGAAAGCGGGCCGAGCAAGCAGAGTTAAAATAACACTTTCGATGGCTTAGGCAAGACTCTAGAAGACTTATTAGCCACTGAAAAGGGTCACTTTTGGCAGCTTAGAGAGAGGAACAGGAAGGATTTTAACCTCTGAAAGTAGGCTTAAGCAACATTGGAAAAATTACATTCGGTGGCTTAGGAAAGGCTTAGAAGACTCATTAGCCATTGAAAAGGGTCACTTTCGGCAGCTTAGAGAAAAATTCAACGCATATACTAACCACCAAAACTGGGAAGATAAGCATCGGCTAAAAGGTACTTTCGATGGTTTACACAAAATCTAGGGAATTTCATTAACCACCGAAAGGACATACTTTCGGTAGTTAAACAGGTTTTTTTGCGAGGCCATTATCTCTCGAAAGCAATATTTCACCACGGTGACGGGGTAAAAGTTTCAGCGGCTTAAGCAAGAAAGACAACACTTCATTATCCACCGAAAGCCATCTTTTTTATGGCTAGCTGACAAACTCCCGAAGTCTATTAACCATTGAAAGGGAAAAGTAAGAAAACGGTTAGAAAATAGTCACATCTGACCCCGTCAGCAAGATAAATGATCAGTGGGGGGCGTTATTAACTGCTGAAACGATCTGGGCCTGCATAAGCATGTGAGTAAATGAGTAAAAATGGTTGTTAGGAAACTGTCAAAGGACTGATCTGAAAAAAACCCTTATCCTCCTTCCACATGTCCAAAAGATTATAAAAAATCCCTTCAAATACTCTGGCTGATGCAGGTTATGATTACTTGGGAAGGGAGATATAAAGGATCAACTGCTGCCATCATCTTATGACCTCATCCTCCATAATGACAGGAAAAACCTCGTAATCAGTTCCAAAAGGCTCCATCTGATTTCATCTTTGAGATATTCATTTTTCCCCACTAGAAAAATGAGCTCCGAAAGAGCAGCCTGATAAGCATACTGTATACATAATTGAGAACTATTTTGCAGGTACTTAGGAGAGACACCCATCAAGATGAAGAAGAGTGGACCTGCTCTCAAACAGAAGGTAGGTGATATCAGTTACTTAGAAGCACATCCAGAGGTCTACAGACTCTTCCAAGAGGATGGCTGCTACAAGTTCTGTGAAAAGATACAAGGCTTCCATCAGCAGGTGGCTCGAGCATTTTCCCTCTCATTCGATGGTTCAAAAGAAGTCATAGGAAAAGAGGAGTTTCACATAGATGAAGCACTAATCACTGAGCTGACAGAACTCCCTTGCACAGGAGAAAAATGGTTCAAGACCACCATACCCAAAGAGGTGGAGTTCAGGTCTTACCTTAAGCCTGAGCATAGAGGAATAGTGTGGAAGAAAAGTGTGCCATCATCATGGCTAGAGAAGTGGCAACAACTGATGAAGGCCATTGTGGTCTATCTAACTTGTGAAGGAAGATATAATCGAGCCATGATCTACCATTTCAAGTTGATGAGTCACTTCACAGGTAAAAGCCCTCTTAGTTTTCCCTTTTACTTACACAGAAGTCTGGGAAAGGTGGAACATAAAGTGAAATCCCAGCCATCCAAGATTGCTGGTAGGTTGTCCCACCATGGTCTTATCCATCTATTGGTTCAGGAGCTATTGAAGAGAAGAAATATGGCTTAGCCTTACTTTCTGTTCTAGAATGGTTTTGAGACAGGCCTTCAGCCAGAAGAGAAAGGGAAGTCTCCTGCCAATAAATCCAGCACACCAAGGAATGGGAGAAGAAGGAGGAGGGCCATTTCCCCAGCAGCAGCAATAGAACAGCCTCCCTTCTCTTCCAATACCAAGAAAGCAAAAAGGAACTTGGACTTCAGAGAGAAGGGTCAGGAGGCAGAAGCACACCATGAGAATATCTTAAATCTACCCTATTCAGACTCTGAGGAAGAGAAAGAAGAGGATGCAACCCTAGCTCTACAAATTGTACCAATGTCTAAAGAATTGCCATCCCCCACACCACATGAGCAAGAGGAACCAATAGAGAAGGCTTCCTCTAGCAAGCCTAAAAGTCAAAGGATCAATCAGCTACTGAGGAAGATTTATGAAATGGAGGTCTTGGAAAGAGAACTAAAGAGAAATAAAGAGACATTGACCAGCAGGAACAAGCTACTGCACAAGTCCTACCTGGAGCAGAGAGAAAGAAACATTTTCTTGAAAAGGCTGAACACAAGGTACCTTAAGGACAATATTAGATTATACAGGATGGTTAGGCTCCAAAGGTTACAGCTGAAGGAAGCCAAAGAAAACCCTAGAATTCACCCCACCTTAGAAATCCTAGCTAAAGCAACAATTAGTCTCCAACCTCTTGAAGCTAGCCAAGGCGCTATTAACATTCCTAGCACAAAGCCTGTAGAAGAGGAAAGCTGAGAAAATAGGCCTGATAAGAAATTTTTGAGAAAAACCTGATAATTTTTGTAAAACAGGGCTTTTGGTGGCTTAGGCGGACATTGGGGCAATTCATTAGCCACTGAAAGCGCCACTTTTGACAGCTAACAGTTCCGATAGACTGGCCTCTTAACCACCAAAAGAGGATAGAGGCCTGAAAACAAATTTTGGCATTCAGGACCGGTTTTGGGCAACTACAGATGGCTCAGGGACGTGATCTAGAGATGAAAGACGCTGAGGAAAGTATCAGAAAGGGGTTTGTTTAAAATCTACTATGACATAACAGCACAAAAGGGCACCAACCCTAGCTGTCAAGAGAAATCAGTGGCTCAACTAGCAGAGGGCCAGTAGTAGTAATCATCAGCAGTTACTTCAGTTATCTAGGAGTTCATTCAGTAGACTGATTCTTCAGTTTAGTTAAGACAAGTAGTTAATTAGGGTTTTAAACCCTGATTTGCAAAAACTATTCAATTTTGTTTATTTTTGTAAAAAATAGATCCAGGTTTTTAGGATCTGTATATTTTGTAAAAGGCTATAAATCCTAAGACTGATTTTATAAAAAAGGTTCGACTTCAGGGATTTATAAACCTATACTACTGTCAGCTTCTCATTTTACTCATTCTTGAATATAAGCTCTTTTGTTATGATTTGTTCAGCCTTCATCTCTGTCTTTACTATACTTATGCCTGAATGTGTATTTAGGTTACTTTCAAGTTGATTAATAACTAATAGTTGTCATCCTATTGGTGTGTTAATGTGATTTTATTTATAAGTACCATCCTTATCATGATTTAGCCATTTATATGCATATGTTTTGTATGTAAATCTGCCATCCTGATGAGTTCTCCATGCCTGCACCTTATTGTCAACTTCTGAATAGTTGTAACTAAAAGCCTTGTAATTGAGTGAGTTTCATGCATGTCTTGAGAGTGGAAGGTTATATAGGTCACCTGACTTGATCCATATCAGAAAACCCTAAAACATTTTAAGTTACCAAGAATCCTCGAGCTACAACCTAGAGGAGTTTCATGGAGTGATAACAGTCAGGTATCACATGACCGGATCTTGTCAACATCCATCCCATACTTATCAACTGGGCTTCCTTCTCCCCCTTCAACAATCTTAAAAGGATGGTAACCAAATCCTGTTCGATGACTCTCTCGAGGTTTATTCTGTGGAAGCTTTGGCTGCAAAGGAACTCCCATAGGGAAAGCTGCACTTGCCAGTCAGGTTGCTCGAAAATTTGATGGTATGTTGGGTGACTGTCTCTCACATCCATGGAGTGACTCATCTAGGTCTCCTCTATCTCCTTCTGAAGAATCCTGGTTGCATAGTATTTCTCCTCATTTAGCTACGGTAAATATAAGGGTCAAGGGAGGTAAGTGACCTTGGGAAATAAGGACAGAAGGGCCGGAGTTCGAAATATGGTTGAGCCAGATTCATCAAGAGGTTCTTTTCACTGATGGGGCCTCTAAAGGAAATCTCTGGGCGGCAAGGGGGGCAGGTTTTTCATCACCATGGATGGATAAATGGAATTCAACTTATCTTGGGGTCTTGGTAGGGAAACTAATAACATAGCAGAAGCTTTGGCTCTATGGCAAGGACTTCAAATTTCCAAACCTTAGGGAATTAATGAAATTATCATGCTAGGAGACTCAAGAGTAATAATTCAAGCCCTTGCTAAAAACACTCTCTCGTCCCAAATGCATCTCCGACAGATGATCAGGAGAACCCAAGATTTGGTCTCCTCCTTTAGCAAAATTTGTTTTTTTCATATTCTAAGGAAATTCAATGGTAAAGCAGACTGAGTCACAAATATAGGCTCAGCTCTTGGTTGCAGAATTTTAAGGTGTAATGGGATCAGCTCCTTCTGCCAACTCCCATAGGACCCTGGTCTAGGCCAAGGGGCTTAGCGCTATCACCCTCCTCATGAAAAAATCATGGATGGCCCATGTGACGCATGACTCCTCTCATGCCATGAGGGCAGCTTCAGTTTTGGTGCATGTTCAAGGACAAGATGTTTTAACTCCTGTACGTCCAAGCATTCACATCCTTCTCACTGATGGTTTTAAGTCCCGTCCACCTGATGTGAACCCAAGCATGAAATCACAGGAAATTATGGATGAGCATGACATCTTAGGTGGATTAATTACTATGCACGACATGGAAAATGGTCGTTATATGATTTGGGTCGACTGCTCCAACAAGGAAATTGTACTCTGGTTTGTTTGGCTTTGCGAAAAATTTGTTGGTTCATCTATTTTAGTGAAGGATTGTGTTCAGGCCCTGTCTGTTACACGTAATATGGAAGACTCCTCTGAATCCACCAGCTCCTCCCCGCCTACTCAATTAATCAAAACAGACATTAAGGATATGAAGAGGAAGAATCAAGAAATTAATAGGGTTCTCGGCAGGATAGATTCTAAGGGTGGTCGTCGGCTTGATAATATTTATAGGGACATGGCCCATCTGAAGAAAGAATGTGATCGCTCAATTGTACACACCAAGAATGTTTTGACAGGGATGCTTTCTGATTTGGACATTAAGTTTGAGAAACTGGAGTTGAAGGTTACAAAGATGGAAGTGGCGAATTCCCCGGGTCCCTCTTCCTGCCATGGAAAAAAATCCAAATGAATTTCGATCTTTCAAACTCAAATTTTGATTTTAGTGTCATGTTGTTGTTCTTGCGTTTCGCTAGACTATCTTTGTTTTTTGTTTATAAATAGAACTCTATATGTTGTAAGTTGTATGTAGAATGGCATTGTCTAAACTACATGAAGACTTGCTTATCTAAACTATTTTGCCACTTCCACAAGGGCACCTATGTTATTACTAGATCTGTGTTTTTGTGGTTAAACCACCTATAACTATAACAGCATTTTGTCTAAGAAAAACATTAGAAAAATAATACAACAATCCTTTAAAAATAATAACATTAACAAAGTAATGTTACATTAAAAATTAATTGCAATTCTTTGAACACTAGCTAGCTTTAAACCTCATTTTTAGAGGGTATAAAATGTGTTCCTTAAATGTGGACTAAAGTTATATTATATAATGAAGAATGCCATGATTAATAATAATAAGTTTGGAGAATGCAACTTTTGGGTTTACAATTGAGAGAAAATGTTGTTCTAGTAATTAAGTATTTGTCTTTCTTCTCATTAAAGCTTTGATATTTGTCATTCTAAGGTGAGTTGTTGTCAAAAAAAATTAAAATGTTGAATGATACATTGATAGGTCATATTGATGTTCATATTCATATATTATAATAATATTACATGGTAATACTTGAATTTTTGTTATGATATTTGGCAATTAGACTTATAAATTAAAGAAGATTAATTTATTTTTATCATTTGAATATATAATTAAGTTATACACAACATTATACGATGAAAAGTTAATTTCCTTATTAAAAAATCATGTTATATATTATTCTTTAATGTTCAATATATAGTTGCAACAAAATAAGAATATTATTATATAAGTATACAATTATGACAAATATTACTACATTATTAAGAAAATTACAATAAATTATAATATCCATAGAAATTAGATAAGAACAATATGAATGCCAAATAATAATAAAAAATATTAGATAAGCATACACTATGACAAACTAACACACACACACACACATGATACTATGACAAATTATACAACAATCATAAATCATAGAGTTGCTACAAATTCATCCATAACTTACAATGCAAATTGTGATGTTTTTGTCGACTAAATGAAAAAAATAAAATTAAAGACCCAAATGATTTTGAATAATACAAAGTTCTTTTAGTAATAAGCCTATGATCATCATCATTCTCAACACCTAACAAACATATACATCATTATCATGCCATCATAAACATAAAATCAACATCATCATACTAACACAAACATAACCATAAGTTTTAACAAAAATGTAAATTCTCATCATCATTTTCACGACATAAACATACCATTATTATCACTGTCATCATCTCATAAACATAAAAATAAACACCATCATATATACCATCATACCATCATTAACATAAAACCAAAAATAAGCATGAACATACCATCATAAACATTACATCACATATTCATGTAACATATACAACCAAGGTATTTAAACATCATCTAACAAACATAACTAATAATACTCATAAACATAAAAATGTTCCATGGACATCATTTTCACCACATAAACATAGACATCAACATAAACATGAAAAATGCGGTATAAATATAGATATAAACATATAGAACACCAAAGTCATGATACAATATGTCAAATATAATAATATATATGGAGTGCAATAATTGCTATGACATATATTCTCCACCTCCACCAACAGAGGAATCATTAGTATTTCTCCAATGAGAGATAGATGCATCATCACCTCCACCAATAGAGTCAGAGGTATTATCAACACCTCTTCCAGCGGAGCCATAGGCATGATCACTACCTATACTAGAAAGAAAAAGAGGTATGTGAGCATGAGGGATAGGTCCATCAAGACGAAGTGTAGGATGCTCTCTGAGCATCTCTAAAATAGAAACATGTGAAGTAGGAACTGGTGTATGGTTGGGATAATGAGTAGGACTGATGGGTCTATCAAGTAGGACTAGAGGAGATGATGATGTAGGGTCGGGATCAGGAAGGTCAAGTAGGAGTAGAGGATGAGATGATGTTTAACGGGGTCGAGGAGGAGGAGGACATGGTGGAGGAGGAGGTGGATGATGCGTCAAAAGTGGTGGAGGAGGAGGTGGATGAGATGTCAAAAATGGAGGGGGTCGAGGTGCAATGGATTTGTAGGTTGCGCCCCTAGTCAAAGGGGGTGGTGGAGAAGGAGGTGGACCAGCCAATGGAGGATATTCTCCCTCATCTAATGACGAACTATTGCGACGAATACCATCTAAAATATCGTAAGCACCAAAAATGTGTTGCACCAACCTCCTCATATCATGAGGAAGAATCCTCCACATCTCTAGATAGAAAGGGTTGCTAATAATGTACCTCACTAGTACAAGACAAACCCCTTGATCCTCCAACATCGTAGACAACCTAACTATGATGTCTTGCTGTAACCTCTCACCTAGCCAATTTCGAAGGCCAGGCCAGGATAAATGGAGTACCTCGGGATGAGCTGCATTCATGTCCATATATTCCTCATCCTGAACTGGAGGAGCTGGTACATCACCATCAAATCTACCAATATATGTAAAATATATAGTACACAATAATAATTAGACAATTTCATTAAACATGAATCCAATAAAATAATTTAAAATAATTTTCTTTTACATTAAGTATAAAAAGAATAAAATGCAACTATATTTATTCAAACATAATGTTGAATTTACCTGTATCATCTGTTGGCTCATTGTGAGTGAATAAGATGTTGGGACACCCTCTCCAATCCAAGCCATCAAAAGGATATGGAACCATGTATAACCTAGATGGATACATGCTGCCCAACATCTCAATCACATCCGTAGAGATTGTCATTAGAAAGTTAGGATGCCCCCTCTTGGGCATCATCTGCCTTGCATGCGCATACGCTAAAATTTCATAAAATTAGGAGGGTTCCAATCAAAAAATGCCTTGGTGGCTAGAAATCTCTCAAAAAATAAATAAAACAACTCTAAACCGAAAGGGAATTTTGTCCTCCCTCCAATACATGCACAGCATTGACTAAGAACATAAATAAACTGTCATAAAAAATCGCAGACCACCTAAGGCATATAGGTTCCTAAAATAAAGAATAAACACAATATAATAAAGGGAAGCTAATGCATTTCCCATAACTAGTGATATTAATGATGGTTACCACCAACAAAGAGAGGCACCTAACATCCTCTCTACCAAAAGCAGCAATGGAAAGCCTCCCACTATTGACCTGAAACTGAGCAGGCTCAAGGATGTTGGGATCATCATATCTCTAAACATATACTTGCTGAGACAATCATACTACTCCAATTGTGACCTCAGGGAATTGAGGAAAGTCCTCATCTCTCCTATAGAGCACTATGATAAAATGTATTTCCTCCTCAGCGGGTTGGAACGACTCATCAGAACCAACTTGAAATGTCTGCTTATGATGATCCCAGTGTGTGATTCACTAGGTGAGGAATGAATTGTTCCCCTTGAGGGATGTGGCCTCCTCATAGAACTCGAGGAGGTTGGATTCTCTCAAGAGGTGTCGCGTTTGTAGAGTAATAGGGAGAGGGTATAAATCTCTCTCCCTCTCCCTGACCTTCAATGCTCTACGGAAGTTATACTGGTCAACCCGAGTTTTCTACTGCTACCTTTCCTTACGGTGCTCATGTTTCTGATTCACATATAACATGAATTAGAGACTCATCAAAATAAATATAAAAAATTTTATGAGAATTATATGTATTAAAATAAAAATAAATTTTTTTTGCCAAAAATGACATATGGTGCACCAATATGAATATAACGCAACGTAAGTGATGAAATTATAAAACATAACACACTGTAAAGCCGGTGCACTTCTATGTAATGAACGCACTAAATGTTAGTTTAGATATTTTAAGATAATTTTAATGTTTTGTTGTTCAATGCGGGGGTATGGTGTTGATGTCATAGCACCAAACATTGATATGTTGATACCCATCAAAAAGATGTTTTTTTTTTGTTTTCTTGGAAATCTTTACTGGTGCGTTCGATACACATATGTGCCCCATAAATTCAATGCGCTAATGTATAATGAACACACCATTTTTAGCTTATAGTTTTAAAACAAATTTGATGTTATGACTATGCACTACTAAAGAATACCACATCAGTTCATAGTGCGTTTATACCATGTAAACACACTATCGAAAAGTTGGATTTAAATTTTCTTAGTAATCTTTACCGATCTGTTTGATACAAATAAGTGTAATGTGGACTCAATGCACTTACATGTAATTAATGCACCAATTATGAGTTTATAATTTTAAAAATATTTTATATATTATTGCGGTGAATTACGAGTTAGTGGAGCACCGTCAATGCGGTGCGCTAAATACAGATAGTTGCACTATAAACTTGGTGTGCCTACTTGTAATTAACACATTGAGTATTAGTTTATGGTTTTTAAAATGCATTTTATTCTATTGCAGTGCGCTATGAAAGTGTAGCGCACCAGTAGGACGGTACGTTCAACCGTTCAGTTCACCGCACAGTCGTTGTTGCCTGTAACAAATTACAGTTTGCACCTAATTTCGGGGAAAGCTGAATGACTTGAATGCACCACGGAAGTTTTTAAATTTTTTTTAATGGCAAATTAAGTAATAATTGCAAAAATTCTACTGCGAAAAAATTAATTTATCAAGTAAGAATTAATTTACCTGTTGAACCGCGCGTCAAGGAGGCATCTTGGTTATGTATGGAGAAATTTTTTTTCCCCACCGATTGGGAAAATTCAAACTCAATATAGAAGCCAATGAAAGCGAGCAATATGTCAACATGGAGTGGAATCAACAACGGTGTCAGGGCGTCTAGGTGGGTTATGGATGGCACTGTGGAGGGGTAAAAATGATTTTGACTACACAGTATTCTTTTTTTATAAAACCTTGTTCAAGTGTGCCCGACAATGGAGGGCACCGGTGCATTCTAAGTGCATGGATGCACAACATGTAGGTTTCTAAATAAAAATCATGTAGGTTTTAAAATATTTTTCTTTTAATTTTTAATTTGTAACAAATCCCAGCCAGTTTTTTTTGGTTTTCACACGCACCATTGCATTTGTATTTACAAAATGCACCAATGGTTTCTCACATGTACAGTGCGTTTATATTTACAAAATGCACCGTATATGTTTTACAAAATTTTCACACTTTCTGCATAAAATTGTTTTTATTGGTATTTTTTTCGAGGCGCTATATTTCTTTTTTGGGTTCCGGTGCATTTTTTTGTAGATGCTCTGGTGTTGTGCACCTACTAAAACACACCGCTATGATTTTATTAAATTTCTAGAAATTGCGCTTAATTTTTATAATTTCATGTTTTTACGTTGTGCATCATCTTTTTTTTATCCTCCCCGGTGTGTTATATTTCTATAGGCACTGGCATGTTTGTGTTATATACACACCGATGCCTTTAGACTAGAAACACACTTGAAAAAAAAACCTCTGCTAAAACCTCTGGTCGCTCGCTTGCGCTACTTATGATCGCTAGAAACGGATATTTGAGCTCTTTTGAGAGGAGCATCTGCTATAACCTCCGCTACATGGCCTTTTCATTGTAGTGTAACCAGCGTAGATCCAAATCCTAGGCTCTATTAAGCGTCGAGAGGGATCAAATCTCTTCTTAGGTATCCATTGATTTGATTCAAACCAAAAGACACATCTTTTTAGGTAAGGTCCACATATAATATTATCATTATTAATATTTAATATTATTTATGGCCCACATATAGTATTTTTTATTATTTTTTATTTTGTTAGAAACAAACCCTACAACATTTCCCCATACATGGTTTTAAAACCATATGCAAGGCCTTGCAAATGGTCTTAAAACCATTTGCAAAGCCCTCTTAAACCATGTACAATAAAACCATGGCTTGTTTAGGAGGCCTTGCACATGGTTTTAAAACCATGCACATGATTTTAAAACCATGTGCAAGACCAACATTTTTTTGTGGATAATTCACAATTTTATTTTTTATTATTTTCTTAGGTAGGAACATTACAACATCTCCCCCATATTGCGTTTTTTTTCCTGATCCACATTTTTTTAGGGATAATTAAATTTTTACTTTTTTATTATTTTGTTAGGTAGTAATATTACAACATCTTCCAATTTTTTTTAAGATAATTAATTTTTTACTTTTTTATTGTTTTGTTAGGTAGGAATATTACAACATCTTCGCCATATTAGGTGGTTTTTCTGGCCGACATTTATTTTGGCTTATAATTAAAAAAAAAATTGTTATTAATAAAAATAGCGTTACGTAACCTTACAAGATCTCTCCCATACTGAGCTGTAAAGTGCCTTGGGCGCAATAAAAAAGTTGACTATCAACTCACGAGAATTCAAAACTGAAATTGTAAAATAAAACAGTTGACTGGAAAATTCAAAATTGGACAATAAAAATGAGACATTCACTACAAAATCTGTGAAAGTTACTCTCTTACATAAGAGTTTGACTTAATGCCATTAGCCTATTGAGATATTATTAAGATCGATTGGAATCTCATTCAACATAGTACAAATAAGATCTGTCATTATTAGCTTCCCAGCCATGACACCCACACAGGGCTCAAGCACAAGAATTTTACAAACCATGACACCGACAGAGTGGTCAAGAATAAGATTTTTATTTTCTGAGTGTTACGAGCTTCCCTGCCTACTTCCAAAACAAAACATGGGATTGATGGGACTCGATAAGACAGCGCATGCTCACGAAACTACCTAATGCTTATCAGCGAAGAGCCAATTCGAAACCTATATACACAGCACAATCTGAATACGAACCATTGCCAAATAGAATAATCTGAATACCATGGGCATAAACATATTATTTCATTGGTCAATTCAGAGATTGAATTTACTTCGTTGGAATTCATCTGTACTTCCCAGAACTTATCTTCAGATTAGCTGGAAATCTGGTTATAAGTGGCATTGGTGCAGTTGATCAGAAGCTGAAGGGAATCTACAATCCAGAAAGGAGAAGGCAATTTTATATCTTAGAAGCTGATCAAAACTCTCATCTTCGAAAGAATCAGAGCTGTTAAAACTTAAAATCCCCTCATTCTCCAAGATCGACTGTTCTCAAACATTAGCAGGGATTATGACAAATTCCAACATGGCTGAAGTTGCACCCAAGTCTAGATCAGAATCTGCGATGCTGGCCACCAATTCCGACTCTTACTCTGCTGCAAATGATGAACGAAGATCAAGGAAATATTTGCAGCACAAGAATATTATCGCTCCAAAGATACGTGTTGTGTAAAGTTTATGAACCCAAGATTATCAAAACGGACCCACAAAACTTTCGTTCTCTTGTTAAGAAACTCACCGGGAATCCTACAAAAGAGAAGCAAAGGAACACAAATTCCAAGAGTCCATCTTTTGAGCTAATCTCTGCAGAAACTTGTACAGAAAATCTTGAAGTTGATACTTTTTATAGCAATTATCAGCTGCCTACCAGAGAAAACACAAGTAGACATTCTTCGACTACGAATTGCTTTAGCTACTAATGGATTCCATGACAGAGACATGTTTTCCCCCAGTCCTAAGGATCATGGATTACTGCATAATATTCATCTGGTTAGGAACAATTCTCCATTTTGTAATATGTATTTTTAGATCAGAGTTTACCGATCTACATGAGAATGGCTAAAAGATCTCTCCCATAATATTTGCTTTCACTATTATTTTTTGCGGACATGTTAGTAACCTTACATCACATTACAAGATCTCTCCCATAATATTCACTTTCACTATTATTTTTTGCCGACATGTTAGTAACGTTACATCACGTGACAAGATCTCCCCCATAAT
>LPNX010297568.1:2738-13796 GCA_001517045.1 Pseudotsuga menziesii
GAGCATAGAGATATAACTCATAGCTTATGGGGATGAAGTGTTGGTCTCATGGAGATGCATGTCGACACTAAGGATTAATTGGTTGTAAACGTCTCCATTCATCTTAATGCAAAGCTGATTTCCATCCCACATTACTGTTGTTTTGATTTCGCATGTACATGTTGTTAGATTCCTTAGTCACTAACATGGATAAGTAGATGATGTTCTGGTAGCTTTATGTGTTTGCATGTTTGATAAGGTTGCATTTACATAGGTTCACTATCGAAGCGACATTCCAAGTGTCTATGACATCCAAGAAGGGTCTTCATCCTTTGTTGTTCACTAAATTGTTCTGGATCTGAACCATTCAAACCAAAGGAACGACTTCTGTCCGCAAAAGGTGAAATATTCCTAGTTACAAATCTGGCGACTCCATTGGGGAGTAGATATATGTATCAGTTGATCTGATCTGTATTTTGGTGTGAAACTTCCAGATTTTCCTAGATCTGAATTATTTTGACCTTTTATGCTCTCTTTTACTCTCAATCTATATGTTTTTACCTTGATCTGATCTTTTTCTAACTTGGTCAGGTGTTCTCCTTTGTGTTTTTTATTTATATAGGGAACCGCTCTTATGGTGTTTGCGAGAAGCGGTGCCACCGCCTGTACCCAGTTAGCAACACGCAGTGCCACCGCATGAGTCCTGTTATCTAGAAGCGGTGCTAGGCTAGAACCACTCTGTCAAGACCCCTCCAGCATGGTTCCAAGTAGGCCTTATTCCAAGACCACTTTTTTCTCATTTTTTGCAAAAAAATTGAGTTGATTTGCTTTTAACCCTGCACTGTCAAGCTTGTGTGTTAGAATATGATGCTTATGGTTTGAAATTTTGTCGTAGAAGATTGTTTTGTGAGAAGAATCCAAAATCTAGATTAGTCTTGTTGATTTTCCATTTTCTTTCGTGCTTGTTGGTTGTCCTTGTGAAAGGATTTCTTTTTCGAAAGATTAGGTGTTAGAGATCTCTCTTTTATTTATGTTATATAGACTAAAAGAAAAACATTTAATTAGCATCTTGATTTCATTTTTTGTTCCCATAGGAGACTTCTTTTTTCTTGTTTTATAAAGAAATTTTTTTACTGAGATTAGGTCATTATCATTAGTGAGCATAAGACATTGGATCTCTGATTAGCCTCACAAGCTTTCAGGTTCTCTATGTTCTTTTGTCTCTTTTGCATTTACACTATCTCATCAAAATAAAAATATTATAGTCTTAAGTTAGATATGTCTATGCTTTAAGAAAAATCAAAAAATAGACTGCATATGCATATAGTGTGCTACTTGTTTTTCTTTTAAGAAAAGAGACTCCTTCCCTTTTGACTACTTTCAGAAAAGAGAAACGAGTTTGGAAAGTGCTGCTTGTCTTTGATTTTGTGTTCAAGATTGTTGTTTGGGAATATTTTTGGTGTTGAAGAAAAATAAAATACTCTCTTTCCCTCCCGTAAGTAGGCATATCGAATGGTAAAGTGAAATATTTGCATATGCATATTGCATGGTTTTACTTTTTCTGTCAAAACTCCATGCATTCACCTAATCGTCCACTTTAAAATTAACCGTACTTATAGGTTAAAATTTACATAGCAATTTGAGTGATAGGTTAGAAACGTGTTCAGGCATCATTAAGCGTAGGAGATGTCATTACTTGCCTGCATTACATCCCAGGACTTGCGCGGTTCTTCCACGTACCGTCGGTATATCAAATTCCCTTTCACGTACCCTTGAGGTATATAGAAAGGTACTTCATGTACTTGATTGTATATCGGAAGGCCCCTTGTGTACGGTTATGCATTAGACAACACTACTACCGATTTGAGCTCCCACACACCTTGTGTATATTGAGAGACCCCACTAGGATACCTTATCCATCTGAGGAAAGCCCTTTGGCCATCTTGCTCGGAGCCATACACTAAAAATAACATTCGAGGAGATTACTACACACGTACCCTTGAGGTATATCATGAGTGGCACCTTCTTGACAATCCTCGTGAGAGACCTGACTATCTGAACTCCTCCTGTCATTTTAAGTTTCGTTGTTTGACGTATAGCTTGAGTAGGGAAATTTTTGGTGTGTTTTCTAGTTTTTTCAGACCCTAGGTTAGATAGGAACTGTACAAACTAGCTGAGCTAAGACAATCCAAAAGAGTATGGGGCTTGCCACTCGATTTTATTTCCGGCTCAGGAGAAAATCCAATGGAAGCTATCGACCAAGGAGCTGCTACCACCTCCCAAGTGGGAGATAATGTGGTTGCAGAAAGCGGAGGACCATATCCTTCACACTCGCCTCCCTTGGTCCAACAAACTTCTTAGGGTAATACTTCATTCCATTCTCCCACAGAAGGTCATGTTGATGATACTACCCATCCGGATTATGGTCCCAATGCTCCATTTTGGGATACCTCTATAGGGAAAGCCATTACCTCATTTGGCACTAGTTTAAACTTTTCTGAAGAAGTTTCTCTAGATGAAGAAGAATGTAGACAATACCACACATCCATTCTTCGTGCACAGGAGATTTAAAGGAAAATAGATGACATATTGGGCACACCAACATCACATTCCACAGCTGTTCCTATGGGATATCGTTCACTTGCAGATTCTATGAGACCCATTGAATTGATTATAGATCGCATAGTAACACCACACAACGCAGGTCAAATTACCAACCCCACCACCTCCCATATTATGTCTATCGCCAATCCTCGTAGGTCTTCTGCACCTTGGGCCCAACCTTCAATTCTCGTTTCGTCATTACCTTCTAGTGTTGGGGGGAAACCCCCAACATGACCTACGTTATCTGGCACTAGAATTGTATCTAGTCAAGGAAATACCACTGGTATAGAAAAATCTACAATTTATGTCCCTCCCACTCAAAATGGGCCTTTTAAATTTTATTCAAATTCCATGTCATCATCTGTTAGCCAATGAAATTTCTTTAAATTTGAAATATTGTATAGGTCTTAAACACTTTTTTAATATAAAATTGGGGATATGTATCATAAAAAAACTACTTTTTTTGTTTCTATTTTTGACATATCTCCTTGTGTTTTTACTCAAATTTCGATCAAGAGAGCTAATTGGATGTGGAATTATATTCCGAGTACCCATTCGGCATACTTTTGAATGACCTCGCTACCCCAAAAACAAGAAATACCTGAAAAATGGAATGATGACATCATCATTCTGTTTTTTCAGGTATTTCTTGTTTTTGGGGTAGCGCGGTCCGTCAAAAGTATGCCGAGTGGGTACTCGTTGGATGAAAAATTTGATTCCGCATCTAATGAGCTCTCCCGATCGAAATTTGAGTAAAAACACAGGGAGATATGTCAAAAATACAAACAAAAAAGTAGTTTTTTTCTTTTCTTCCTCCAAAATTAATAAATATGATTTTATTATTTTAACTATTATTTTATTAGTTCATTTTAGGAGGCCCATTTTGATTTGAAATTTCCTCTAATGACTAATGTGGTTACTCCCCCATCTAGTTCAGGTCATCCCTTGGGGGCACAACCTGTAACCAGTCAAACCTCTTGGGGTTATGGTTATCAAATACCTGTAGGGAACATTAATTATCCACCCAATCCTACAGGAATGCCTTATGCCGAAATTCCATACCCTAGTAATAATTTCATGCCATGGGGGAAACCTAATTGGTCCTACATGCCAGCTATGGGGGGGATACCCAAACATATTGCGAGAGGTGTCGGAGGACCACCTCATGGAGGTTCTCCCCCTGGGGGGCCTAATGGTCCTGGAGGGCCTAGTGGTTTTCCTACTTATGGTCCTAATGGTCCTGGTGGTCCTAGGGGGACTTGTGGCTTTCCCCCTAATGGCCCCAGAGGGTCTGATGGCCCTCCTCCTAGTGGTTTCAAAGGCTTTGGAGGTTTACCTCCCATTGGCCCTGGAGAGTCTAGTGGTCCGCCTCTTGGCGGTCCTGGTGGTCCCAATGGTCCTGGTGGTCCCGGAGGCTCTAGTGGTCCTCCATCTGGAAGCCCTAGTGTTCCTAATGGTCCTAATCCCAGAAATCAACCCCCTATGGGCGGATATTTTGGTATTTCTTCATCACAACAACCTGTCTATCAGCCTACTTATGGTCTTACAAGTAATTATATTCCATATCAATATTACCAGTATGTGCAACCTAACCGTCAGTTACCTTTCCTAGAAACTTTGGACTTTTCTAACCTATCTAGGTTGATTAATGACCCCATTCGACACAATCCCTCATGGCCTCCCATTCTAGTAAAGTTACCATCGGACATTCCAATGTTTGATGGGAAGCAGGGAAACGATCCAAAAAAACCATGTCATGACATTCCATCTATGGTGTTATTCAAACTCCCTTATGGATGATTCAGTTCGCTTAAGACTCTTTCAGCAAAATTTGACCGGTACGGCCGCGAAGTGGTACATTGAACTTCCACAACATTCGTTTGTGGATTTTGGCTCCTTGGCAACCATGTTTCTTACACACTTTCAGCTCCCTATCCGTTATGAAATGGGTACTGATCTCTTAACTTCTTTGTGACAGAACACCTCCACCCACATATCCGATCATATCCATGAGTGGAGAAGGCGGAGAAGGATTATTAAGGCCCCTATTCCGAATTAGTTATTAGCTGATTGGTTTAGCGAATCTTTGTTGCCTCCAATTTCCCGAGATGTGGCTATGGGAAGTTCCATTATAGAAGAGCAAGCTATTAGTCGAGCCCTGTATCTAGATTTGGTTTATTCCTAGTCTGGAACTCTTTATGACTTGATTCCTCAAGCTTCTCGCCCAAGCACCGATCCTGCAAAGCCACCAAAAGAAGTACCTATTGATGGGATTGTTGGTTCAATCCAGTCCCCATCAGCAGCAACACATACCAAGCAACCCCAGACTACCACCCCCTACTCCTTCAACTCCTAAGGTTTCCCCCGAGGTCAATTCTATTCAAAGTACTCAAACCTAGAGAAATAATAAAAATAAGGATAAAAATAAGAATAAAAAACCTAGAAACCAACAGGAGAATCCAAGACCAACCAACAACGATAACAATAAAGGGAAAAGAAAAGAAAAATATCCATGTCTTCTGTGCAGAGGTGACCATTTCACAAAAGAGTGTCCCCGTCGGGACGAAATCTCCTAGTTTTTGAAATCAAATCCCACACCCACACTTCTCATGGATCCTTTTCCCTATCAACAAAAACTGATAGACCTGTCTAATCAAGGACACTCTAGTTTTTCAGAGGAAATTTGTATGATGTCCTCAGATACCATTAGTCTACAAACTCAAAGTCAAAATTATGAAAACCCATAGACAAGAAAGAAGATCTTTCTTCTTCAAGGAAATCTCCCTCTACTGGTTCTCTCGATATGATTTTTCATCCACTCAAGAGTACTCTTAGGAAGGTTGTTTTTAACCCTAATTCCCAAGCTGCTCAATTTTATAATGTAGTTGAAGATCTCGCTCAGGCACCTTGTGCAATGTCTACCTTAGAAGTACTCCAAAGTTGTCCTATACAACACAAAAATCTACTAACAGCATTAGGATCTTTAGACCCGGATAATACTAATTTGATTCATTTCAATATTGAGAACTATAAGTCTAGGCTACCTCATAAACTTTCTTTTCAAATCATTACGAAAGTAGTTGGAAAGAAGGTTTTTAGAATTGTACTAGATGAAGGAGCTTCGACCTCAATTTTGTCTCTGTCTTGTTGGAAAGCTCTCGGCTCTCTCGAGCTTGTAAGATCACCTACGACTTTGAATCCCTTTAATGGAAGAGGTTTGTAGCCCCATGGTCTCATATCATCCCTCGTAGTCGAGCTTGGGGGAAAACTATTTCTATTCAAGTAGAAGTGGTAGATGCCTCGTTAGATTACAACCTCCTTCGAGAAAGAAATTGGTTTTATGCCATGACTGCTGTTGCTTCGATAATATTCCGAATAGTCCAATTTCCGAATCTAGGGAGAATTGTTACCATTAACCTGCTTGATTTCTATATGCCAGATGTTACTACCTCTACGGCTAATAACATCCCCATGTTAGGCCAGTCCCCTCCTCCTTACCATTCGATTGGGGTAGGCATGTTGAAGGACTCATCCCTTATGGGGATTTTTCCATCCACTCCTCCTAACACAGATACCGTGACAGTACATATGATTGTATCATTTGATTGTGAGCGTAAGGGAAAACAAATTTTTGAGTCCACCTCATTGAGTCCACACGAAGAAATGTACAACACCATTCAAACCCTTTTTGATGATCACTCCGATGACCTTCATCTGGTGGCTTTGGATCCTTACCACTTTCCTTACTGGCTAGAACCATCTCTTCCTATTCTAGATTATCTCTTTCGATACTTTTCCTTTCGACGGGTCCATTATGGAGATCATGAACACAGATGAGTCCATTTGGGAGGATCACCCTCATAGATCCATGTTCCTCCCCAACACCAGTTTGGTTAACCATGATTACGCATCCATTTTTCTTGCTGATATTGTCAACGAATCCCAAAGTCCCATATTGTTGCAAGACACAGATTCTGAAGGAAACCTTTGCAACATTACTCAGATGAATCCGATTGACATATCAGCGAATCTTGGGACCATCGAGCATGTTCATGTTGGGCATAACTTCTCGACAGATGAATCTAAAGTAGATAAGGCACTTTTCAAAGAATTCTGTGATATTTTTTCCTGGTCCTATGAAGAGATGTTGGGGATTGAACAATCCATTGTGGTCCACAAGATTAAAACCTATCCCATGGCTAAACCTGTCAGGGAAAAACCAAGACAAGTCCATCCATGGAAGGCCGCAGCTATTAAAGTTGAAATATAGAAACTTCTCAAAGACGGGTTTATTTATCCCATACCCTTGTCGAAATGGGTATCGAACATTGTCCCTGTCAATAAAAAGCAGGGCACCATTAGAGCCTGTATCGATTTTAGGGATCTGAATAAAGATTGTCCTAAGGACAACTTTCCTACTCTGCACATCAATCGTATTATCAACAACTATGCTAGAAGTGTCATCTTCTCATTTATGGATGGTTTTTTTGGCTACAATTAAATTGAGATATCACCCACCGATCAGCACAAGATGACATTCATTTTCCCATGGGGAACCTTTGCATATAGGAAGTTACCTTTTGGCTTGAAAAATGCTGGGGCCACTTTCCAGCGTGCGATGTCCTATGCATTTCATGATATTAAACATATTGTTGAACCATACCTTGATGACCTCCTTGCTCATTCACAGCGACGGGAGAACCACCTTGTTCATCCTAGAGATATTTTCCTGGGATTCCATCATTATAATATATGGCTCAATCCGCATAAATGTGTTTTCTGCGTTGAGACAGGACGTCTTCTAGGTTTTGTGGTCTCCAAAGATGGCATCTAGATAGACCCTTTGAAAATTGCCACCATTTTAGCTCTACTAGCCCCAACTAATCTCCTTGAACTCCAAATTTTGCAAGGGAAGGAAAACTTTCTCCACCGTTTCGTGTGCAATTTTGCAAAGAAAATGCACGGTTATATGCATCTCCTTAAGAAGGACACTCCATTCTTCTGGGATGACCAAGCCCAATGCACCTTTGATAATCTCAAACACACTCTGACTCATTCACCCATGATACACCCCCCAGATTATTCAAAGGAATTTATCTTGTATCTTCCTACCTTCTCTACTACCATCGCTATGGTTTTGGTGTAGGAAAATCCCAACGATCAGGAGCACGTGATTTACTATGCTAGTCAGAATCTTATGGATTCTAAAACCCGATATTCACGCGTGGAGAAGTTAGCATTGGCCATGGTCATTGCTGTACAAAAAATTCATCACTACATTTTGCTCCGCACAACAAATGTATTGGCAGACTAGAACCCTATGTATTACATCCTGACTTGTCAGGTGCTCAGGGGCAAGTACTCCCGATGGATAGTCATACTATAGGATTTTGATCTGGAATTTTCCAAAGCCACATCAAAGAAATCTTTGGTTCTTTTCGAGCTCATGTGTGATATTCCCTGTGCTGCGATAGAATATGAGCCCAGTGATTCATTTCCTGATGAATTTTTGTTCCTGATCAGCACTACCGATCCATGGTATGGATATTTTCTTATTTATCTCCAAACACAAAGATTTCAGCCAAACCTATCCCGTGACGATCGCTGTTGTATCCGTCACCATGCGAAATATTACCTCATCCTGAATGATGCCTTGTGTAGACGTGGGATTGATTCTATTCTCTGGCAATGCCTCACCCATGAGGAGGCTGAACATATGTTGAATGATTTCCACTCTGGAGCATGTGGCAGTCATTTTTCTGGGATGGCTACAGCCCAGAAAATCCTTCGTGCTGACTATTTCTGGCCTTCAGTCTTCAAATACTGTCACTAAGCTATTAAGAAACACCCACCTTATCAACATTTTTATCCCAAAAATAACACCCATCCTGCTTCGCTACACCCCATCATTTTCGTTGGCCCATTTTCCAAATGGGGGATTGACTTTATGCATTGTAAGCCTACCTCAGCCATGGGGCATGGTTACATCATCGTAGCCATTGACTATTTTACAAAATGGGTTGAGGGCATGCCTACATATGCAGAAGATGGTAAGACTACCACTCTCTTCCTATTCAATCACATCATAGCTATATTTGGAGTCCCATAGTCCATTGTTACTAATCATGGATCACATTTCCATAATTAAATGATGGAGGAACTAAGTTCCAAGCTAGTTTTTCACGATGAAAACTCTACGCCATATTATCCACAAGCTAATGGTCAGGTAGAGGCCATTAACAATGTTTTGAAAACTATGCTTTGTCAGATGGTTGGGGATCATAAATCCAACTCGGCCCACATTCTCTTCTTTGCTCTTTGGGCTTACAAGACTTTGGTGAAAACAGCTACTGGTTTCACGTCATTCCAGCTTGTCTATGGACTTGAAGCTGTCTTACTGATTCAATGTCAGATTCCATCTTTACAACTTGCCATCAAACTTTTCCCAGACACTTCCGTAGAGGAAGAAATATTTTTGTACTTGAATAACCTTGACGAGACTCAGAGAGATGCTACCTTGGCTAATGAGGCACATAAGAAACGTGTTAAGGCGTAGTATGATAAATCTGTCCAACCTCGTGCCTTTAATGCAGGTGACATAGTTTTGGCTTACAACCAGAGATACAACAAACTAGGGAAAGGAAAGTTCGAGTCCATGTGGTACGGTCCTTTTGTCATTTCGAAAGTTTTGGAAAAGGGGGCCTACGAGCTCATTGACTACAATGGAATCCCTTTGGGGCAACCTTTCAATGGGTTGTACCTAAAGAGGTACTATGCCTAGGTTTTTTTGGATAGTATCTTGTATATATGTATGTTGCTTTACTTTTAGTGTTCTTTTAGTATTTTCAATATGTTTTTTGAGTTTAGTGTACGCATCTGTTTATATCATGTTTTGTTCATGCAGAGCAGATGGATTTCTACAGCTTTATGGATGGTGCTTACTGCCACACCTTGAATCTTTCCTCAGCTTCTTGGGTCCTCTATTCCCCAGTTGAATATTTGGTCAGTTCAGGAGTAGTTTGTATTGGTCCTGGTACCAATAACATCGATGAGTATCGACCAGTCATAGGTCTTCTGACTGAAGCCGCCTCCCAAGATGTTCACAATCTGGTAGTCTTGATGGACTCACAACTCCTGGTTTGTCATCTAAACCATGTTTATACCGTTAGAAATCTTATACTTCTCTGCCTCTTCCAGAGCATACACTTGTTAGAAAGGTCATTTGAAACCTTTACTTATAGGCATATCCCTAGGGAACATAATGTAATTACTGACTCATTAGCTAATTACATCCGAGATTGGCATATTTCCCATTCATGACGTTTAAATCAAACATGGTTCATTTTAAATAAACAATTAAAGAGACATAAAACTCATGTAAAATGCATTCACCATTTGAGACATATAAACACTAGGTAAAAGTATGTGTATATATATATATATGAACATGTTTACAAAAAATAGGTCATGAAACCTCATCTGAAGCACGTAGGATTTTAGGCAAAAATCACCATACAAAATCCTGAAGCTATCATCTTTCAGTAGATACATCATTCATACACCGTCTAGTGATGCTTGTGGTAGGACATCACTTCCCGGGCTACTCTACATAGTAGCCTACTAAACCGACCCGGTAATCCCGTTGTAGGTCTCTAATACCTCAGAGGGAGGTCATCAATGGAATCGTCAGGGATGCCTAAGGTCAACCTCTCCAAGTTTTCCTCTAACTCCCCAGTAATATCATGGCCCTATGGTGCAAAGCGGGCTCCAGCTCGTCTATCCAATGGGGAAGCTCCCCCAGGTCATGCTGCTCCAATGTCTGCATGAAAGTCTTCATGTATCGTTACTTAACATAAAAAATATAAAACATTAAAAAGTATAAAAACATTTTGTCCATTTTAGTGTTTCTTGCTTCTTACTGATGTCACCCCACTGTCTTCCAGGTGGGAGCGGTAGGTCGGGGTCTCCGCTGAATTCCATACTTGCATAATCATAATCCTCCACCATGAGGATCTGATCTCGGAGCCATCTTAAGAATGGGACACTGAACTTCACCTTACCCCTTCCCGCTCCAGTACGGGCCATAATTCAAACCCACCTCTGCATACAAGGGTCCCGTGCTCTCATATTTGTGAAGAACACCCGAGGTCTCATCTGTGGTACCCGCTCGAAGAAGAAGTAGGATAGAATGGAACCAAACCCAAACTGCGTTAGTTCCCCCTAGACACTTAGTCAGCTGATCCTTGAATATCGAAAGCAGGCATTCCACCCAGTTGAATACTGTAGGTGTCATGACGTCTATGGAATATAGCATGTGTGCCCTAGAAGCCTGGTGCACTCCCTGACTCTCAGCCACTCTCTGCATCATAAAAAATACAGTCCGCAGAGGCTCATCCATCACTACCTTTATGGGGATTTTCTTCCCCGATGTCCTAATCCCTGGGATACAGTGACGGTCTATCAACTCTTGTGTGG
>LPNX010297623.1:0-23542 GCA_001517045.1 Pseudotsuga menziesii
TTCCCAAGCTCTCTCAAACTCTTGTCTTGTTCTGGCTGTATTTAGTACCAAATTGAAAAGTTGGGAAGATATGGAAAACTGAGCCCCAAAACCATTGGGCATATTTGGCTGGATTTGTTGCAGTTTTGTCATGTTTGTTTCAAAAATGCAAAATATGATGTGCATGAACAACAACGTTTATTAGCTTTTGGAGTGCTTTATAGTAATAATTCAAAGTTTAATATTATAGACACACCACCTATATGCTTAGAGAGCAAGAGAAGAAAGAGGAAAAGAGTAAACAACATAGATATATTTCATATAGATTGAAAAAAAATCAACTTTGAAACTATATATTAAAACTATAGCCATTCATCTAAAAACAATAACAATATCCATAAAAAGGAATTATTTCTTAGTAACACATGTGTTGAGGTCTTATTTTATAATGCTTTTATTGTTGAAGACTGCAAAGATATAAACCAATATTGTAATCATGTTTTGTATCAACTAAAATTGGCAAATGAAATAATATATTGTTAGATATTAGCAATATGTCACAACTGTTGCGCCTACACTTGATCGAGTTGTAGTCACTGTTCTAGTAGGAGAGCATTCATTGGTAGCTTTAGTTTGCGGGAATAACCATCTACATTTTCCAGGTGAAAACAAAGTCCAATATATATTGCTAAAACATTTTAAAATTTAAAAATACTTATTTCCATTATAAAATAGTTTATATATATATAAACGACCATTTTGAGAATCTGGTTTTGAAAAACAAAGTTGGCTCAGCTTATATATATATATATATATATAAGTTTTTATATATATATAAACGATAAGCTAAAAAAATTTAAAATTTAAAAATACTTATTTCCATTATAAGGCTATAATTCTGACCATACTTATTTCCATTGTAAAGTTCTAATTCTGTCCATTTTGACAAAGTGGTTTTGGTATAAATGTAAATATGAAAGAGTCTATGTATATCAATATCATGACTAAATAGATGTGAGGATGGAAATGATAAAACGATAGGCATGTTTGAAGGGACAACATATTTTTTTTAATATTAAAAAGCCTATACCACTTAGTGAATGTTGAGCAGTTAAATGAATTATTGGTTGTATCTTCTATGTACCTCCATGGTTTATAGTTTATACTGCAATGCGAGGATAATCCCGTTGAGAATTGGGCAAAGCTTTAGGGTTGGGGTGGTTGCCACTTCTACATGGAAAATGCATTATAGTTTATGGTTGTATCTTCTATGTACCTCCATGGTTTATAGTTTATACTACAATGTGAGGATAATCCCGCTGAGAATTGGGAAAGCTTTAGTGTTGGGGTGGTTGGCGCTTCTACATGGAAAATGAAATATAGTTTATACTGCAATGCGAGGATAATCCCGCTGAGAATTGATAAAAGCTTTGGTTTTGGAGTGGTTGCCACTTCTACATAGAAAATGCATCCAAGAGATATCACCAAAAAAATCAATCATTCTTAAAGCTCTCTATTAGAAGTCTCCACTGTTTCATGCTTTTAAATGATGTCTAATAAATAATATTTATACAGAAAATAAATTAACAAATGTAAAAGACATATATAAATATAAAAATATTAAATAAAATGAAATTTGATAGAAAAAAACATATCTAAATATAAACATAGTAATAAAAAAAAATTGGATAGAAAGGAAATATAAATTAAAAAATTAAAAATTTTAAAATGATTTTATATAAATATATTTTGAGTTTTTTGAAAAGAATATAATATTAATAAGTATAAAAATAAAAAAACCATAAATAAATTTTGAGTAACACCAAACACATAACATAATGTTAAACCATTTTAATATTTATAAAAAATAATGTTAATATTTCAATATTATTAATATTATAAAGTATTTAACATATAAAATATGATAATAATGATAATGATTGTTAACACTAACTCAAAACAATTATAAAGATAAAGCAACAAATCCAACAATGGTTGGAGGTTGCGAAGATCATAACTAACACATCACCCTTGGGTCACAAGTTCTTGTTGTTACCAAGAAATCGTAACATGAATAGAGATTAAGCACGTGTTAATGGATTCTATTAATATACTAATTAAAAACCATTGGGATTGATGGCATGCTCAATCAATGGAAAGGAACCAAGTTGGACTCTGATTTATTTATACACAAAATAAATTAACAAACCATGGGACTCTCACTATTTTTTATGTGCTTACAAATCCAAACAACGTCAAAGTTCTTAAATTTGTGGATTTCCTCAACAACGAGTCAAATTAAGACTCTTATAGGTGGTGTAAATTTTTCTAGAAAATGCCTCAACTCTACACACATTGATCTTCCCTTCTGTCAATTCATGTTCGTTGTTTTCGTTGACATATTGAAAAATTACAAGCTTCAAATTAAGTTGAAGAAATCTTTCTTTGGACAAAAGTATGCCAAATGTCTTCAAGGTAAGTTGAAGAAGTATTCTTTGGAAAAATATATGCCAAGTGTATTTTTTATGTGCTTACAAATCCAAACAAAATCAAAGTTCTTAAAGTTGTGGCTTTCCTCAACAATGAGTCAAATTAAGACTCTTCTAGATGGTGTAAATTTTTCTAGAAAATGCCTCAACTCTACACACATTGATCTTCCCTTGTGTCAATTAATGGATCAAAATACTCTTTGTTAAATCCCAAAAGCAAATATATGTCTCTTATTGAGAAGATATTATTCTTATTAATATAGTTATTGGTGATATAATACTTTTAAAATGTATTCAAGTGAAATCAAACCCTATGTATAACAACACACCAAATGTTAGTCAAAACTTAATTTAAAATATGATTTTTCTAATTATAAATTCAACTAATAATTATAAAGAATTAAAAAATCTTCTTATAAACCGTTTAAAATTTAATAAAACAAAGTCAATCTAAATAAATAGTAAGAATAGTCATTCAAATAACAAAAATTTCATAATAATTTGATTGTAAATGATTATTAAAAAAATTCAAAATTCCAATAAATTAAATGTGACTTCTTAAATTCACACAAAAATTTTCTACCCTATTAAAATAAACTTTCATATCTTTTAAAACAATGGCTTTTGATCTTCTATTTTATTTGTTATCCAATTTTAAAGAAGTTTCATGCACATCAAAATATAAATTAAGCATTTTAAAGAACATTAATAAATCACATTAAAATATAAATATAAAAATGAAATTTGGTATTTAAATAATCTAATTTATTTACATCGAAGTTTAAATTTATAAAAATTTTGATTTATTTTTTTGAATTATGTTAAGATGTGTTTTATTTATTTATATAAGTTATACTTATATTTGCTTATGTATATTCAAGTCAAGAGCATAATTAATTTATGTGTTTTTAAATTTGATGCATTACTTTTATTTACATTTATTTGTTTAATTTGATTAGATGATTTATATGTATATATTTAAATTTATGAGCTTAAATAATTATTTCCATTTATAAGAATTATTGCCAATTTTTCAAATTAAAACTAATGAGTTCTAAGAATATTCCATTTTCCATTAAAAATATAGTATTCTATTTTTTATTAAAAGATACCAAATTAAATAACTATGTACATGATTTATATTTTCATAATTGATTCCATTCTTGAAATTAAAACTAATGAATTATAGATCATTTTTTTATAAATAAGTTCTTCAATAGCTATATCACATTTTAAGAGTTATTGTGATAAGCTTGTTGTAGAAATATAACACAACTTGTACCACCATAAATAATACCATAAGTTAGCAGATACTATCAACCCAAAAACCATGATACATTTAACAAATTAACAAATTAAAGTTTAATAACATGAACCAAGCTAAGGCATAAAATAGAGAGGCATGACATGGTGATCATATCGAAGTGGGGTTGCTCCCACAACCTCTTAGTGGCTCAAGCTACCGACCTGTACACTAAATGCACACAATTTAATGACCACTAAGAAGAGATAAACAACATGGTCGATATCAATTTATGCAAGATCTCTCATCGAGCAACAACAAGAAGGCCCATACATTTAAGAAATAATTTAAAGAATTACCTAATTTTGAGATGTGATCTGGGATGCCTCAGTTTGTTCTCTGCAAAATCATGGCGAGGTGATGCAGTCTGAATATGCCATTTAATTTCTCAGGCTTAGAAGGATTCAAACTTACTACCCTAGAATAAATATTTAATTATTAAAATATGTTTATCATGGGATTGACACTTGCAATTGTAGAATCTTGATCATTTCCCCAAATGTCTAAATGATGACATATTTTACAAATTAAAACTAAATGAAACAATAAATAATTAATCTGCATTTATTATTGGAGTTGGGAAGTCAAGATCAGTTGCATGTGTATGTATCAATTCAATGGATCTTGACAATTACAACACCTTTCCTGGTCCTACCTCTATCAATTGTACCACTCGCTGAACAGCCAGTTTAGTTACTCGACCAGTACCCTAACTCTACCCGAATGTTTTCTCTGATAAACTCATCGTCTACTCACTGTCGTCCTTTTAAATGACAAGATCCAATGCGATTGGGTAGGGCATTGTCAATTGAATTCCTGGACGAGATGATTATCAGTGGTTTCCTTCCCAATAATGCCACTTACACAGGCTCTGTCAGCAGGGTTACCGATTGACGACTGGTGACCTCCTAGACTGTCGGCGAGGGGAAACTTGTTGGAGGCTTATTGATTTGCAAGTCATTTAAAATGGGGTTTTTAAGTTTTCTCATTTCGACCTGTACCATCCTGTTTAAATGAAAAGATCTAATGCGATCTGGCAGGGCATTGTCAATTGAATATGGAGGGGATGGCTTGCTTGCATGTTTCCAAATTCAATTACCTATGTAGATTTCAAAATCTGGATCCGACGTTGTGTATTTCAAAATATGAATAATGATAAATGTTTCCAGATTAGAGGGGTGGAAGGTGCGGGTGGGATCCTAGTAGATCCCGGAGGACAAGTGGAACATAGATTCGCTTGGGGACTGGGTCCTAGAACTAACAACGAAGCAGAATGGATGGCCCTTCTCCAAGGTCTTCACCTTATTCGGAACAAAAATCTCCAGAAAGTTCTGGTCTTCGACGACTCCAGGCATGTCATCTATAAGATGACTAATGGGTATCCTTCAGGAGATATCAAATGTCGTAGACTATATAAAAAGGCTCAACTTCTTTTGTCTCCGCCCATCGAATTTTATCACATTCTTCGCCAGAATAACAAGGACGCAGATGCGATGGCAAATGTTGGAGCCAGTCTCCCTCAAGGCCATTTCAGACAGGACGAGGATCCTCCTTTCTACAAAGCCATCCCATGAAGAGAACTTTAAGAAACCTCCATCAAATCAAGAATAGGAAAACTTATGAAATGAAGCTTCTTGATTCCAAGGATTATATTTGTATGGTTATCGTTTTTTCCCCCCTTAGCTCCCTTGTTTTCATCCTCTCCCTCTTTCTCCATCTTTTTTCTTTCTTCCCCTTTCTCCCTATTCCATATTCCCCTTCCCCCCTTCAACCCTTTTACTGCCTCCTCTCCTCTCGTCACCCCCTTCCAGCTGGTATACACCCTCTCCCTCCCCTTGGCGGTCACCTGCATTTAAGATCCTGTCTTTTCTTATCCTTTATGGCGGTCGCGTGGATAGTCCAGCCCACCTCGACAGTAGAGAATTTAACTCCCCTCAGGCTCACATTGAAGTGCCATTCCTCCTCGCACGAACGAGGGACTTCTTACTCTGTCTCCATGTCGAACCTTAGCCTTATCCTATCTCATGGTTACGCTGGTGGTTTGTATTCAGACTCTGCCATCCTTCTGTAAGAGGCAGACGAAACTGGAATAGGGAGTTTGCAGGTTCCTCCTTAGCATAAGCGGCCTTCTATCGTTGAAGAAAATCTCGTTCAGTTTGCCCTCTGTCAACGTTATTACCCTTCAGATCATTGGGGAATTGACTCTCAGGCTGAGAATTGGAGTAGCTCAGCCCTCCAGCAAGCAAATCATCAAGAGTTGGCAGAGGTAGCAGTTTGTCCCTTGCAGTCGCAGCTGTCTCGATTGGATATTTCGTCCGACCCAGGCATTATGGCGCATTTGGGTAATAACCTTGGACTGCAGGATATCATGAAGAACTTACGAAGGTTATATGAGTTGACAGCTATAGGGGTTAAGGAGAGTAGAGACACAACCAAGGAAATAAAGGAAATGAGCGAAACTGTTAGCAGGACATCTCAGGAAGTCAGCAACAATGGATCCCGCATAGACGACTTGGAAAGCAATCTGCTATAACTTCTGGGCAGAGTTGAGCGCATTGAAGAAGATATTCAAAGGCTCATTTCAATGAACCAGGAGAGCAGGGTCAATGGCGTCAACGACTCAGCACCCCAGCCTATGGAAGAAGAATCTGTTCAGCAGTCCCGTCCTCAGAGAGGCAAATGAATTTTATAGCCTGTTTTATGTTCAGTTTAGTAAGGGTATTATGTTTCAATTTTGTATGAATTATGTTTTTCTGCACTCTGCTATGTAGACAGTTTGTAAGGGTATTCACTACCCGGTTAGTATGCAGCTCAGAAACAATCTTTTGCTCTCTGTTTTGGGAGATAGACCATGTTTGGCTTGTCGTTTTTATGCCTTGTCGGCCTTATATCTTCCTTCGGAACTGTAATGAATGGCTGTGCACAGCCTGATAATACAACCCCTTTTCTGTTTCTGTTATAAAAAAAAAAAATGTTTCTAGATTAGATTTCAAAATCTGCAACCAGCGTTATGGATTTCAGAATATGAAAGAAATGGTTTCCAATGGACTTAACAAAATGGTACTACCCAGACCAAATATTAATGCAAGACTGAGGATTTCCTGGACTAAAACCAAATAACAAAGCGAAAAACCCTAATTAATTGAGACAGAAGGAAAATAGGCATGTCTATTCACATTAATGATGTGAATGCACCAACCCCGCCTTGTAGATTTCAAAATATGGAAAAATGATAGATGTTTCAAATTCAATTACCTATGTAGATTTCAAAATTTCAAAACGTCGTTGTATCTTTCAAAATCTAGAACCGTCGTTATGCATTTCAAAATCTGAATAATGAGATATTTCCAAATTCCATTACCTAGGTAGATTTCAAAATCTTGAACATCATTTGTGCATTACAAAATCTTAATAATGATAATACCTATGTTTCCAAATTAGATTTCAAAATCTGTAACCACCATTGTGGATACCAAAATCTGAAATAATGACAGTACCTTCCAAATTCATTTCTATAGATTTCAAAATCAGGAAAAATGACATGTGTTCCCAAATTTAATTCTCTATGCAACTCGGATTTGAATCCTTTCAGGTCCTGCCAAAGGGTTCTGGCCTTTCTAGAAGCTAGAAGTGTAAAGTAGTTAAAACAGTTCTTCAAACAAATAAAACATCTGAACTTAACCCTTTCAATTAAAAATGAAAAAATTAATTTATATCAATAATTAATTTAAATCAACATTTCAAAAGAATGACCACATTTGAAATCACTCGTCTTTATGAATTTCTTAAGATGTTGAAATTCTTATATTGGAAATAAGATGTTGAATTTCTTATATTATAATTTTTTTTCTCATCGTTCAAAATATTGAAAATATTATAAATTACAATTACTCATTTATCCAGATTACACACTCAGTGTTTAGTTTCTTACAAGTGATGACTCACAACTATGAAAGAAATGGTTGCCAATGGAATTAACAAAATGGTACTACCCAGACCAAATATGAATGCAAGACTCAGGATTTCCCGGACTAAAACCAAATAACAAAGCGAAAAACCCTAATTAATTGAGACAGAAGGAAAATAGGCCTGTCTATTCACATTAATGATGTGAATGCACCAACCCCGCCTTGTAGATTTCAAAATCTGGAAAAATGACAGATGTTTCAAATTCAATTACCTATGTAGATTTCAAAATTTCAAAACGTCGTTGTATCTTTCAAAATCACTCGTCTTTATGAATTTCTTAAGATGTTGAAATTCTTATATTGGAAATAAGATGTTGAAATTCTTATATTATAAAAAAATTTCTCGTCGTTCAAAATATTGAAAATATTATAAATTACAATTACTCATTTATCCACATTACACACTCAGTGTTTAGTTTCTTACAAGTGATGACTCACAAGTATGAAAGAAATGGTTGCCAATGGACTTAACAAAATGGTACTACCCAGACCAAATGGTACCAGCCTCTTTAAATTACAAGATCTAATGCAATCTGGCAGGGCATTGTCAATTGAATATGGAGGCGATGGCTTGCTTGCTGGGATGGCTAATGAATATTGAATATTGATTCCCAAACCAACCCGCTACAATACCTACTACTCCCGCCGGGGATAGGTATGAGGGATTACCCATTGCTGAATGGGTTTGTTCAGAAGAGGGTTATAATATTGGGAAAGGAGTTATTCCATGGGACGAACATGGTTCATGAGTCCTTGCCCCTGTCTGAGCCTCTCATGGTTGCTGGTAATTTTACTGAAGTCATCAACGACGGGAGTTTTTCAGGCAGTCATAAGGCACAGTTTCCTCTGGATGTCAAGATTCATCAAAATCCTTTAGCTAAGGGTTCTGTGAAAAGTGAAGGAAATGGATTATTGAAGGGTTGGATTCCATGGCATAGTAGAAATTGACAACGCAGAGAGAAGTTGCATCCGCCCCTGTCTGAGCCTCTCATGGATGCTGGTAATTTTACTGAAGTCATCAACGACGGGAGTTTTTCAAGCAATCATAAGGCATAGTTTCCTCTGGATGTCAATATTCGTCAGAATCCTTTAGCTGAGGGTTCTGTGAAAAGTGAAGGCAATGGATTATTGAAGGGTTGGATTCCATGGCATAGCAGAAATTGACGACGTAGAGAGAAGTTGCAGGAGAAGGTTGGTGGGATACAATGAACGGCGAAGGAAGAACTCGTTAGATTCATTTGCCAACTCCGGCAGCCAAGGTAATTTTATATAAATTTTCCTTTCCTGTTACTGTAAGGTGGAGATGTACATGCATTCAAGCACAAGTTCATTAGTTGACAACCTATTACTTTTTGAAGACTTTATTTTTATATTTGTCAGAGGATAATTCTCTGAATTGGCCCTGTGAAACTTTCAGATGATGACTGTGCAAAAACCTCCCGAGGAGACCGACGCGTCAAGAGGGTAATTTATCAAAGTGACCCTAGTCATACCCGAGGGATGTTTATATTTCGAAAAGAAGAGACTACATAAATCTGCACAAAAAACCTACAGGGTTTTGAATAATATAAAGACATGTACTAATTGACATAACAGGTGGAGTCCATGTTCAAGCATTCCCTTACATATGTATATTCTTATTTTTAGTGGTTTAAGGTTTCATGGTATATGTTTACAAGTACCATTTCTTATGTGAGGGATACTTTGTTGTGTTGAAGACGAAAATCGATTGTGATGTAGTAAGATGCAGTATTTATTTCATGTCAACGGCTTAAATGTGCAGCATTCAGACTTGAAATGATAACACTAAGGTAAGATTTATGTCCTTTCGGGTTTTGAAAACTTGTTTATGGAGCTTACCTCTAAATATTTCATTTAATATACTGTTTAAAAAGGAAATATAGGATAATATAGCTTACTTGTGATTCCAACTGTAATACTGCTCCAATACTTTACACGAAACTCCAATACTGCTCCAATAGTTCACAGGAAACTCCAATACTACTTCAACACTGCACAGGAAACTGATAATTAGACTAACAAGCAAATATTGTTCATGCTTAAAAACAAACCAGATGAAAATAGAGTTACCTGATAGTTACACTGTTCAGCTTGGTTGTCCTACTTCTTATATAGACGTCAAACTCCATGAAGTAGAGCGAGTGGAGCTACATGCGTCGTTCAATCCCAGAACTGTATCTGAACTCTAACTGAACTATACACATAATGACTCCATCTTGCCACCCATGCGTCATGGTTCGCAAGGGCGGCTACACTCGTCGTTCAAATCCTGGAACTGTAGCTGAACTCAAACTGAACTCAAATCCACTCTTAAATCCACTATATATTATTTTAATGGATTAAAAATCACACTTTAACATACTACAAACCCTTTTTAATCAATCCAAGAGACCATTTTGATATTTGGTCAAAAGAGAAAAATTCATATATATACATATATAGATATAAGTGTTGAACACAAAACAACACATTCATTGAATTTACCAATTCTAGGCGATGTTATTCAAATATATATATATATATATATATATATATGAAGAATATTGTTCACAATTGACAAATTCAATGCATGTTCTTTTCTATGAGTTTGTTGGTTTAGAGTTTGAGAGTCATTACAACACGTCTCTACAAGTTACCTTGAAATACATGAAGAAGAATCTATATATATGAATCTTTCCCATTATTTGAATGTTATTCCTCATACCACCCATATAAAATAACCCTCAATATTTATATTACAATGTCGAATTAAAAAGCCCCCTTGACCCCTCCATACGAGGAAACATATTTTTGAAATTTTTAAGAGTATTCAAACCCACAATATGAATGGACGTGATATGATATTGCCTCACTAGTGAAACCCAAATGTTCCTCATCCAATTTGCAAAATATGTATCTACCTAGACCCATAAAGCCTCTATTCTCCAAAACATCATAGGATAGAATCTTCTTTTTTATACACATCCATCTGAAGATTTTAATTTTTAAGGGACTATGGTATTTGCATATCACCTTGGTCCACCAACAAGAACTATCCATATATTCCTCCTCAATAATCATATCATAATCCAACTTAGTTGTTACTTCCCCATTCTTTTTGTTATGTTTCCAAACCAAACAGTTTGCTTCATTATTAAACGTTATTCCCACCTAAGTGAGCATGTGAATTCATATGTTCCATTCTGTTGATAAATGATCATTCAAATCTAACTCTCATGTTGTAACCTAATGTTCAATGCCATGATCCCATCTTTTCCATGACTGTTCCAGCACCACTATGTCCCTTTTATGTAATTTTTCTAAAATCCTCATAGAAATTTTATACCCATCCTCAAATCCAATAATAGGATCAATTCCTACATATACTTTATTTCCATGATCAATAGACCAACCAATGTCCTAGTTAATAATAGGAAATTTTTTTAATAAACTACTCCAAACGGAAAAAAAATTTGTTTCTTCGATGTGTGATTCCTGAACCAATGTTCTAGACTCATCCTCCTTAAATATTTAATTTTATAACTTTTTCCCACAATCCATTATTAAAATAAACTTCGCCATGAATTGTTTTACACAAAGAGCTCAGTTGAACCACAAGAATTTCTTTATACCTGAACCACCCTTGTTTTTAGGATTTGATAAAACCTATCATGTAGACCAATGGAATTTATCTGAATCTAAACTTCACATCAACAAGAAATGAAATATCAATTTTCTAATCGTCAAAATCACATAAACCAAAGAATTTTATAAAGAGAACTAGAAGACATGAACACTTTGTAACATTGAAGACATCAGAGTTAGTCTTCAACTCAACACCATCCAATGAAAAGTCCAACAATTTATTTTTCTATGAATCCACCTTATGAACCAGTCCTAGTATTTTCTATTGTAACGATTTGGCTTTATATAAAAACCAAGATATTTGAATCCCTCATTAACCTCCACTATTTCATAATAGAAAATATCCAAAATTTTCATTTTAATGTCCTCGTCATCACAAGCATAAATGAAACACAACTTGTTTACACTGACTTCTAACCTCGAAGAATTATAGAATATAGTAATATCATAAAAAAACTTCCATTCTACAATAGAAGCTTGACCAAAGAGTAGTACATCATCTACAAACAAAATATGGGTGATGAAAACTAAACCTACAATTTTTATACCCTCAATATATTTCTTATGTTTTTCCTTCTTAATGAATAAACTTAATCCTTTTCTAATTCCCCTATTACCTTTGAAAAATTGAGTAGGAGATCCTGTAATGAGAACCACAAACCTTATTGAAGTAATGCATCCCATAATCCAAGAAGTTACCTCACAAGAAAGACCATTCTGAATAAGGATGAGTCTTAGATATGTCCAGTAAATTTGGTCATAATCCTTAATAAGATCCATCTTAAGAATAAATTCCTTATGATTACCCTTTTTAGTAGAATGAAGAAATTCCTGAACAATACCAATTGCATATAGAATTCGTTTTTTAAGGTAAGAAACCAAATTTATTATTCGATATAAAACTACCCAAGATAGATCTCATTCTTTCATCTATAATTTTAGTTATAATCTTATACAAAGGGTTACACAAATATTTAGGTCTGTAGTCGCTGAAAGTATCAGTATTTTCTTTCTTCGAAATCAGAGTAATAATAGTAGAATTCAAATATTCTTGAAGCATCCCCATTCTTCTAAACTCATCGACAACTTTGGTAATCTCATTCATAATTATTTCAAAAAACTGCAGATAAATTCCATCATCCACCCATCCAGACTAGGCCTCTTGTCCTTGGTAAAATTAGAAAGAAAACTATTTACCTCTTTAGAATAAATATGCTTCTCAATTCCCTCATAGTCTTTTTCAAAATACCGAGGAATTTTTTTTATTGTTTTCAACGGGTTTTCAAGTTTGCAGTTAGTGGCTTTGAATAAACACCCTTAAAATAATCAACTACAACATTTTTTAAGACTTTATTATCTCTGCATAACTCACCCCGATTATCCTTTAATTCCCAAATAGAATTCTTAAATCTTCTCTCATTAGCGAATCCATGAAAAAATTTGTAATATTGTCCCCATCTTTCAGCCAAGCCACCCTACTTTTTTGTCTCTGAGTTTCTTCTTTTTGCTTCAATAACTTCTCCTCTTTCATAATCATAATCAATAATCTTTATTTTCTCTCAGTAGGAAAGAAGACATCATCAACTTCACTCAATAATATTTGATATTCTTCATCAATAGTAGCCATCTCCTTCTCATTCTTTGATTTCCTATTTTTTTCCCATTTTCGAACCTCAATTTTCAACATATTTAATTTCTTAACAATTCTATTCAATGGAGAAAACTAATCATAAAATGCCATATTTCTCCATGTTTTATGAATACAAGTATAGAATTATTCCTCATCCTTCCAAACAGGATTGAATTTGAAAGGATAATAAACCAGATATTTATCAAAATCCAACTCTAAGATGATAGCCTTATGATCAAATATGCCTATAGAATAATCCCAAGTTTTGTACCTTCCCAAGTCTTCACATAGATCCTCCTCATTTAAATATGTGTGAAGTTGTTTTACAATACCTACTACTCCATACTGTCCATTTCAGCAAGTTGGTACAAGAACATTAGGAACTATATAAATTAGACTTTCATTTTCAAATAAAGGAAACAAATAATTAGAAAAATGATCCACATTGTTTCACCCACCACAAACTTCTTCAGATGATACAATAAGATTTAAGTCCCCCACAGAAATAAGAGAAGTATACCTTATAATTCCTACCTAAACCACATGATCCTAGAACAACCTGAGCAAAAAATATTTAGAATTATAACATTTTTAAAACATTTTACTTTACCTTCCACCATAATGGATGCAATAGTAACATAAACTTTAAAAAATTCCAACTCTAGATTCTAGGATACCAAAGTACCCCCTGACATACTAATAGAATCCAGAGTATAAACTCTCCAATTTGGTTTTAATTTTAAGAAATATTCAAAAGCATTACTTGCCAATGACATGGTCTCTTGTAATACCACAACTCCATGTTTCAGTTTTTCAATTAATTTTTTTAGAGTGGTTCTCTTAGGGCCATTATCAATCCCCCTTATACTTAAAGAGGCCAAATTCATTGAAAACCCTCACTAAGGGCTGCATCCTCTCTAAGATCTCGATAATACTTTGATATACCTACATCAAGGTTACAAGGTAATCCCTTATGAAACAAAGAATATATGTGAGATTTTTGAATAGAAAGGTCCATATCATCCCCCAAAACTTCCTCAATAGCCACTTTCTTATTTTTACCCTTTATCGACTTTCATAAGGAAACATTTGGATTACAAATTGACAAAATAGGAAGACTATCTGGATCATCAAAAGAACTTGACAAAATCCTTAAAGGTAATGTCCCCCCCTTTGATACATTTAAAGGAGAATCCTAGAAAGGTGAGGATGAGATATTAAAGCCCAAATTATTCTTTTTTTTCCTTCTAATGGGGGGGGAACACTAGGATGAAAAATTGAATTAGGAGGATTAGACAACTTATCGGATTTAATAAGCTTTAAATACTTTTCATCATCTAAATATTCCCTACAAGGACAATCCTTTTTCCAAAGAATCCTCATTTTAGATGAAATACCCCCCATAACGTTTATAGATACTTCACCCAAACGCTTTTCTATATTATCCAACCCAGATACAGATAAAGAACCCAAAACTTCTTCCATGGATAAAATTTTTGAAAGCATAGGAACATAATTGAAAAACTGACCAACAAAAGAATATGCAAATGTTTGTTCCATAGGAATCATAAATTTTATTTTGTTACTCAAATATTCCATAAGATTTTCAGGTTCTTCATCTTTTTTAATTATTGATGGACTAAAAAAATATTCTTTGCAGTCAACCTTTTGATGACCCATTCTTTTTCATTTATGACACCTAAAAGGAATACACCAATAATACAACTTCTCAAAAAAGTGTCCTCCCTCCAAAACAACTTACATTTCTTCTAGAATCCTTCCTTCCTCTAGAATATATACCAACATATGTGGAAATTTTCTCTTAGACCCCAACAAGTGATGCTATTCTATCATATTACAATTTCTAATTGAATTCGCCACTGCCATGAAACCTTCAATATTCCAATAGTGTAAAGGAAACCTCGATAGAATAACCCACAAATGTCTATTTTCCAACTTTGATTTCCAAGGGGCGAAATCCACCTTGAAGTGTGCTAACACCAGATACCCCCTTCTGATAACCGAAAACCACCCTTCAATGGCTCTTCTATCCTCTTCAAAAAGAAAGTGGAAAAAACCCCTCCATTAATAAGCAGCATAACCCTCGACATATCATAAATGAAGGGTCTCCATTTACACCGAATCCATTCTAGGATTGTAGACCTAGTTAGTTTGATGTACTCAAACCTTCTAACTAAATCCTTTTCTGATAACTCCTCCACCATATCACACATCACATCTCTTCCCAAAATGCATAATTGTCTTCCCTTCTTAACTTTTTTAAAATTCAAACTTCTACATCTTTGCTTGCATCTAGGAATAAATCCTTTAAAACCTTTATTCAACAGACTCCTAGGGTTTTCCAAATGCACTATATTAATAGTTGTTTTATCACCCTCCCCGGAACATCCTTTGTTTTCATCACGAGGATAAGTCAACTGCTCAACCACACTATCAGATATAGATGGTTTAGATTTGTTACCTACACTCTCGACACGTGTAGGTGTAGGATCCTTATTTGTAATCCACACTCTAACTTCCATCCTACACCTAGAAGATGTATAACTAAGGGAGTGAATGTTTTCATCATCTATTTTGAAACACCTATCTCCCACCTACTTCCCTCACCCGATTCTACCGAAAAAAAAAAACAATTAAATACTAAAAAAAATGGAGTAAAGAACCCAGATAGAAAAAATGAACTTCATGAATTTTCCAACTTGTTTTAGCCTAGTTGGTACTACGCCACTTTTGAAAACCAATTGGACTTGACTATCGTTGCTTCGGAAATCCATTTGGAACTCGCTAGGGTGTTTTTTTAGGAAAATGGCTAGGGTTTTCAACTTCCATCAAGGAAATGGTTATCAAGGTTATCACTTTCAGTTTATCGAATGCTTAAAATTCTAGTGCATTATTTTGGAAGTTATGGTATTATCATATGATTAGTACCTGTAAGGTCAACTTAACAAAGACTTCTAAAGATTATACAACACTTTTTTGTTTGGACGAATAACCCAACCAAAGGGAGGAGTGTGTTTCCCTTCCCTAGAAATGATTATCCCCCCCCATGAATAGCTCCCGATGAAGAACATGTGTCTATATCATGGTGTGGCACTAATTGATAATTCATGAGTGATCAAAGTAAAACAATAAACTACCCCGTTTTGCTTTGTGTGGGGCTTTTTGTAGAAATTTGGTATTTTTATTTTGCAAAATTTGAATTTATATGTGTTTTAATGGTGATTTTGATGGCAGAAACAAATTCAACATGGTAAAAATAAGTAAGATAAGGTCTGTGCTTTTCAGAGTCGTTCTCACTCAACACAATTAATTTCAGTAATTCCTAGCGCTATTTAGAGCCCAAGCTCAATGCTAAAAACTGGGAGTTACACTTAGCGCAATTCCAAAGCCTCTCACTCAACACTAAGGCTAGGATGTAATTGTATAATACACCTAGGGATACTATTGGTCCTGGGGAAAGCGTGCAAGCAATAAGCACAAATAAAGAAATGCGTAAGAACCAAGTCACCGAGCAAGCACAATTAAGGAAAAGGAAGCGCGCGATAGGTATAGAAGGAATCTGCACGAACCGGAAATGTCGTGCAGAAGAAGGAAGAGGCACAAAAGAGGTCACCTGTGTGGAAAAGGGGAACTGCATGGAAAGGAAGATGCCGCAAGTTAAAGTAGTAGCACAAGTACAGTATAACGGCCTAAAGCGACAGGACGATCGTGGGTGATGAAGTTGGCTTAAGTCGGCAGATACCACATGAGTGAGCACATGTTTTAAGTAAGGTTGTTAGTGCCCCATCTCAATTCATGATCACCAAAACTATAGCCTGAGCGGCGGCTCATAGTGATAGTTAACGGACTACATGTATGCAGTCGACCCTCCGTGGTCATGTAAAATGTTAGATTTTTATCATTCAAGCTAGAATTATGATCTTAGGATCTTTCAACTAAGAGAATAACATGCACAGCAATAAACACAAGAGACAAGAGACATAAATAATTTTCCTCGAGGAAACCATAAAGGAGAAAACCCCGCAACTTCCTCAGAGATAGAATCAACACCAAAAGTAAAACCGAAAAACATAAAGATGATCTCTCGATAGCAGTAGTCTCTCTCTTGTCCCAGCAACTTCTCCTCTCACTCATGCACCCCAATGAGTGAGTGTGTGTGTGTTAAATGAAGAGGCTCACTCTCTATTTATATTCTTTCATTCACTTGAAACCCACTCCAACATGTCATCCTCACTTAACAATTACTTACTAGAATCGACATCTCTAGGAGTGTCTAATAACTCTAGTGCCCCACAAATTGTGGGGACTTTTCCTCCTCCAACCAATAAGGAGGGTTATCCTTAACACAACAGTGGGGACTATTGCCCCAACTTACAATGACTCACATAGGGTTGACTTCTCTAAGATAGTCTAATAACCCTAGGGCCCCACAACTGCGGGGACTTTAACTCTTGACCAATAGGAGGGTTACCCACAATGACTTGACATGACTTGTTACATTATAGAAACTCCCAATAGGAACATTGGGGCATGAAATGACTCAAATACATTACAGACACATCCTAGAATAAACATCGGGGTACAATACATAAGATATACAGATGAATACATTCCGAAGTTACAAATACACCAACACTCCCTCTTAACTAGGAAGGTATTCTATTGACACAATTTATCAACACAAGTCTTCTTCTCTGTATCGTTTGGATTATCATTGAGTTCTCATCATCTTCATATTCAAGTAATCTTCATTTGGATCTGGATCATCACTCGATCTGGATCATCATCACTCGATCTGAATCATCATCATTGGATCTGGATCATCACTCGATCTAGATCATCATCACTTGATCTGGATCATCATTACTTGATCTAGATCATCACTCAATCTGGAGCATCATCACTCGATATGGATCATCACCACTGGATCTGGATCATCACTCGATCTAGATCATCTCTGTTGGATCATCACTGTTGGATCATCATCACGGGTACTATCCCATGATTGTTCTCGTCACAGGAATTTCTACAGAGCCAGCCCTTTTTCATGTTGGTTGTAGGCCTATCCTCCATGTAGGTCTTCTTCAGCGCTTATATCTGACACCAAGTTAGAATTGCCTGCCCAGCACTTACATCTGACCTACTCGTTAGAAATGCATGCCCAAAACTCACATCTGATCATGTAGGAACCAATCCTATAATCACATCAGAAAGGCCTAGCACTCACATTTAGCCATGCGGGAACACATCCTGCAACCATGCTAAAAAGGCTCCGCTCTTCCACCCATGCGGGAACACATCCTGCAACCATGATGAAAGAGCACTGCACTTACATCCACCCCTACGGAAACACATCCTACAACCATGATGGAAGGGATTTGCACTTACATTCACCCATGCGGGAACACATCCTGCAACCTTGATGAAAAGGCTCTGCACTTACATCCATCCATGCGGGAACACATCCTGCAACCATGATGGAAAGGCTCTGCACTTACATCCACCCATGTGGGAACACATCCTGCAACCATGATGGAAAGGCTCTCAACCACAGGTTGAGGGTTCCTGGTAACTGACCAGGTGCCTCCATTCTCCAAGAGAATGGCAACAACCCTTATATTTGATCAAGTGGGAACACATCCCTCAATCACATCAGAATGGCCATGCGCTCACATCTAATCATGTAGGAACACATCCTACAGTCATATCAGAATGGCCCTCAGTCCTTGACCAAGTATTACTGGTAACTGACCAGGAACCTCCATTCCAAGAATGGCAATAGCCCTTATATCGTATCATGTAGGAACCAATCCTACAGTCATATCAGAATGGCTCAGCACTCATATCTGACATGGAAGGAACCAATCCTCTCAAAATGACGGAATGGCTTAGCCCTTACATCTGACCTACTCATTAGAATGGATATGGATTCAGCACTCATATCTAACATGGAAGGAACCAATCCTCTCACCATGATAGAATGGCTCAGCCCTTACATCTGATCATGAAAGGAACCAATCCTCTCACCATGTCAGAATGGCTATGGGTCTCATGATTTTCCCTTGGAGGAAACCTCGATCCGGAGAACACCAAGCTTCTCCCTGAAGTACTTGAACTTCACCCTAGCCAATGGATTCATCAACACATCAAATTTAAGTCCCTTCATCGCAACATACTGGAGCTTCACTGCTCCCTTCTGTACCATATCCCTGATATAGTGATACTTGATCTCAATATGCTTTGACCTGTCATGAAACACTGGATTCTCTGACAACTTCACGCAACTATGGTTGTCACAATGTATACAAGCAGCATCCATCTGAAGATCAAATAAATTAGACAGTAGCTTCCACAACCATACTACCTCACGACTAGCTGAACAAGATACAACATACTCTGCTTCAGCTTTACTCAGTGCCACACAGGATTGCTTCCTACTAAACCAAGAGATCACACATGATCCCATACTGAGGCAACATCCTGAAGTGCACTTCTTGCCCAATCTGAATCAACATAACCTTCCAGGTTAATCTTTTGATTCACCTCATACTTGAGCCCATAATCAACTATACCCCTACATGCTTTGCAACCATTAGGTGAACATGTAGCAAAGTAAATATTTGGTCTCGTAATCGTCAAGTACATCAAGGACCCAATCATCTGATGATACATCGTAGCATCAACCAAAGCATCACTCAATAGCTTCATGTTCGATTCCATGGGTGTGGTCAAGGCCTTGTAGTCCATCATCCTGAACCTCTTCAGGATCTCTACTGCATGCTTCCCTTGTCCAGACCTCCATGCCTAGAAAATAGTGCATCGACACATGACAGGAGCATCACTGATCTTCTGCATTCAACCTTGAATCAAAGGTTGGAATCCACTTTACTCTCAGTAAATACTAGAGTCACTAGTAAGCTATCCACCATGTCAAACCTCAAGATATTCTGTAGTCACTCCCTCTGAAGCGGTGCATCATACTCCCTCTGTCTTCCGTACTCGACGCACTGAAACATTCTATATTGGAGTGACAAGTAGCTTCCTATGCTACTAATATTTTATGTATCCATCTACTGTATAGAATTTCATCTTCAACCTTGTAGTAAAGGTTAAGATCTTCATCAAGCTCATCATGTATGTGTTTCAACTCCCACTGGCTGCAAATGTCTCTTTGTATTCTATGCCTTCTTTCATGAGAATCCTCTTGCTACGAATCTTGCCTTGTATCCCATGATGTTTCCATCTACTGCATGATGGAACTACGAACTTCCCTTCATGTATCGATACTTGTTGTAATCTCACAGATCACCTAAGGTTACCAATAATACATACCAAAACATACATACATAACAGAGACAAGAGACAAGAAAACATAGATGGAATAACAGATTATATTAGCATAAGAGGGTCCATACAATACAGAGAACTGAACAAAGTTCTCATATGGCTCAACAGCCTAATATATATGATTTACAAACAGTTACAAACAAACTACCTGTCGGTCCGGTGAACCGACACGACCTTAGGTGGTCGACCTAATCTCTAGTTTAGTCGACTGACCGACTTAGTCGGCTGATCAACTAAGTTAGCTATCATTCAAGTAGGCATACCAACTTGCTCCTCTAACATCTCCCCCATGAACAAAATGTTTCTTCGTCTCGAAGAAATAGGGAGGTACCAAAAAAATTCCTGTCTAAGTAGTCGTTTGTTTCGTGCTTTTCCTTCATGGGTTGTGACATCTGATTGTTGGTCTTTTCTACATGCAGACTTCAACAATTGTTGGGGCCGTCATGGCTAAGTGATGTTGGAAATCTGTCCAACTCTACAGTATTTTATGAATGTCGATGGTGAGTGTAGTTAGATTTGATAGGATCAACATTTTTTCTGGCATGGAAATTTTGGCTATTCTTTCCATGTCGAGACCCATAAACTGGTCCTTCTTCTCTACAGTCTCTACAAGTCATTTCATCTACAGGTAGATGATGTCTACTTTTTCCAGATTGGGGATGGCTTGATGCACCCACTAATGTGCTTCCCACTCGAGTTTCTGTAGCTTGGCTGTCTCAAGCACTATTTGGTCTTCTATTGTGTTTCTGAGTGTCTCATCAGTGGTTTTCCTTTTTTCAAGTGCTTGGATCCCTTGTTAGGTCTGTCGAGTTTGTTGATATACTTGCCCATAGTAAGTAGGCTAGTCTCGCAGTACTTCCTTGGTGATGACAGACTCCTCCATGTGATCTTTCAATACTTTGTAGGCTTCGGAAAAGGCTGTGTGCTGCGCCATCAATAGTCGAACGGTTTCTTCTTTCTACTCTTCTTTTGTTTCTTGAATCTATGCTTGGAGCACCGACACCACACTTTCAAACAATTGATAAGCTTCTTCTAGCGATTTGTCGGTGTCGACCTCTATTGGTCCTAGTATGACAGACTGGACCGGGTCCCTACACTTGTTAAGGAACTTAACTTGTTCTTTTTCCTTGATGTATAGTTCCGTACGTCTGTGCTGGTTCCTTGTCTTTGCTTCGATTGCTAGTGCTTCCAGTAGTTGTTCTAGGTTTGGATCTCTTAGTTTGGTTACATCGACCACAGTGGTCGATCCAACTCTATTGATGTGGACCATTGTTGGCTGCCCATGATGGTCCTTCTTCTTTTTCTTCTTTTTGTGCTTCTCTGCTTCGGCTTGTTTCGGCAGCTGTATACCTACAAAAGTCGAGTCGGGATTTTCTGTTTGCTATGCAGTAGTGGTTGATGGTATTTATGTTTGGGGCGGTGGGATCACTATTGCCTCTAGTTGTTCGGATGCAGGTGGTCCCGAAGTGGATGCGGTTAGTACTATTGGTTGTGGTGGGGTTGGTTCTGGTGCAACTGGTTGGATTAGGGGTTCTTAGTCGGGGGGTGGTGGTGGTGGTGGAGATGGGGTTGGGGAATGGTCAAGTGTGATTGGGTTGGTGAAAATGTGGTCGAGTGGTGGAATGTTGGTCTGAGGGGCTGAGTCGAAGTCGGAGAACAGTTGGTTGATTTCTCTGTTTCTTTCCTTGACATTTTCTTCTTCCTCACCCCCATTCAGTTCAGAGGTTGGTAGGTGGGGTTGCGGTACAGTCGGAGTTATAGTTGTGGTCTGACGTCCTACAACTTCGGCTTCCTTGTCGGGGTTCCTTTTGAAGACCAAAGTCGAAGTTGCAAATTTTTTTAGTCCCTAAAGGACTTGGCCAGGTTGTCGAGATCCACGAGCTTCAAACAGAGGTGCTTTATTAAATAGCTTCTGTACCGACGTGAATACCTTAAGTAGTTTCTCAATGAATTCCTGCAGATCTCTGTCCCTGTCGAACTTTTCTTTCACTGCCTCTGACATAACACTCTTGCATAAGTCGAGTGGGCTTATCGAGAGTTGTTCCAGTGCTAACTCTTCAGTTACTTTTGTCAGGGATGGAGGTGGGGGTGTAGACACCAGGTCTACAACATTTTCAAGCATCGATGTGTGTGTGATTTTGGCTTTCTTTGGTTGACCTTGTAATGCTCCTACCTCGATAAATATCTGGAACTGAGTTTCCACCTGTACTTTATTTGCTGCAGCATCTTCAATTATGTTGATGGCCGTAGCTCCCAGTTCTTCTTCATCATCTGATGACTCTGCAAAGAGAAGCTTGCGCTTTCCTTTCCCTTATGGTTGTTGTGTTCTTTGCCTTTTTCTTGCAGCTGCTATCTCTTTTGACAATTTTCTTATAATTTATTTGGTGATAGCATATTCTGGGTTGTCTTCTTCTGTCTCTCCCCTTGGATCCTGGATCAGGATGAGACTTTATTCAGCCAGAAGGATTTCCTGCTGCTCTGCATGTGTTTCTTCTGTCTGTGGTTCTGCCCTCTGTGCTGTCGGAGGTTTGTTGATGATTTGAATTCGGCCAGTGTGTTTGACCGATGTCTCCTCTGAAACAAAGGTACTGATGTAGAGGTTCAGCTCATAATCCTCTTCTTTCTTCTGGTTGAGTTAGGATTGCTCATATTACTAGACTTGATGCATCAATATGAACATGGAATTTGATCGACCAGTTTGGAAACCTTAGGATTGGTGCTTCGACTAGTTTTCTTTTTAGTTTTTCAAATGATATATGGCACTCTTCTGTCTGGTCGAACTCTTTATATTCCCTTAATAGTTCTTCTAATGCATAGGTCATATCTTAATAATATCTTATGAATTTTCTATAATAGCCTGTATGACCTAGTAGCACTCTGACTTGTTTTGAGTTCACTGGTGGTTTTAAGTCAAGGATAGTTTTGATTTTTGCAAAGTCAACCTTAATACCTTCCTTACAGACAATGTGTCCTAGCAATATCCCTATGGGGGTGACAAATATACACTTCTTTATATTTAGGGCTAATTGGATTTGTCGACATCTTTCCAACATAAGTATTAGCCACTTGCAATGATCTTTTAACATGGAGTATATTGTCCAATCATCAAAGTATACTGCCATGGTTTTGTAAATATACTCTTGGAATGTCTTGACCACAA